>JAFHBW010000065.1:0-93434 GCA_019022765.1 Westerdykella sp. P71
AAAAGCACACATAACTCTCGGATATCGAGAGGCCGTAGGACGCAAGCATAAAAGCCACCTCATGTACTAGCTCTCATGAAATCGAACACAGTCTCACTACTTCCTCTGCACCCAAAACTCCTACATGTAGTAGTGTAGCGGGCAAGGCATAGACTCTCTATGTAAACTCTAAAACTTTCTATGCAATGTTTTAACCTACTAGCTTTATTTATTATATGCTTCTTATTAGGTAAATAAATTGTACCTTTAACTAAAATCATTAGCAGTTTCTATTCTTACACAACTTTTCTAGAGTAGTTAAATTATTTGTTATTATCTAATTTCCTTAGAATATGTCTATAAGACTCGATCTGCGCAAACCTTAATTCATGCGTTAGTTATTTGTTACTTAAAAGATATGCCTTATATATGTCCGTTTTTGCAATTACTTATAATAGATAGATAACATTTTTGGAGCTAGATCTTAGTGATTTGCTATCAACACATGCAGACCAATGTTATAGCTGCTTTCATTGTTTTGGTCCTCGATGCAACCAACATAACGATCAAATGATGACGTGCGCAGAGTTTCTCAAGTCAGGGGCATTTACCCGTAAATGAAGAGTAACTACAGATATCACTCAGAATCTATGACCAGTTGGCATGTTCAACAGTCCAATTATCCTTCACAAGGCTGCCGGGGCTCTGTGGATTCAAGATGATGTCCCTTGCCGTAGTGTTACCCCTCCACTGCCAATTGAGGTATGCTACAGCTGCTTTGCCTTGCTTGCCACCGTTTGTAGCCGAGAAAGTGCCACCGTGTCCTGTATCTAAGTTTGCACGGAGTTTGGGTAGACCTGAATTCAGCAGCGCATAGTCTTTGGCCGACTATAAAGTGATTAGTGTCATTTCAGTTTTCTAACAGGCGGGTCGTCTCACAGTGTTGTAACCCATGTCATTTTTCCCTCCGATGAAGTAGGCGACAGGTACTTTGATCTCCTGGAGAAGATAGCGGCGATCATCCTGGAAGATGGCGATATTGAACATCATGATTCGCTTGACACGATCATCGTGGTATGCCGTGCTCATTGCCTCCAGGCCGCCGCAACTATGACCAGCCGTGGTAATCCTGGTGGTGTCGACGTTGCCGTACTTGCTTGCTTTGCCGGCCATTACCCAATCCAGACTGTCTCTCATATCCTGTACTTTTGACTGTGCGCTCGAGCCGCCATTTGGGGTTCCGTCCGCGGCGATCACATATCCGTATGATGCGATTTCTACAAGAAAATTCTGGTATTGGCCGGCATTCAACGTGCATGCACCATTTCCCCAGGCAATGAATGGAAGTGAAACACTCGATGGTGGAGCTGTTTTCGGTGCAAAGATGGTATGTCCGGGCAATGTCGGATCAGTGGTCATTTGGGCAGGATAGGGTCCTGATCCGCTCGTTTTCTGGCCGTTTCCCTTCGGGGCCTCACTGCCAGGTTGTGTACCTACGCCGCCGGGGGTGTACTTTCCAAGGTCTGAGAGCGGAATGCTGAATATCCCACCAGCATAATCGCCGTCGCCTTTGGCAGGGAAGTTTCCAGGTGCCGGGTTGAAGGACTGAGGGCTAGGGAGTGCCTGAGCGTAATGCCACAGAAGAGGGACACAGACAATACGGTTAAAGTGCATCTTGGTCCCACTTGGAATGCACACGGAGTTGAATAAAGTGATGTTGTTCTGCAGTGGCTTCGACGTTCCTTTTAACTTTGGACCGCCTTCAATTATGCCTTATATATGAGGCGACTAGGAACATGACTACGTTTTTTGAACACCGCGCTTTAACCTGATCGATAAGCGAGATCGATCTGAGATGGAGTTTGCAAATGATGTGCATATATGGCTAAAACCAGTATCCTGGCCAGACACCCTTCGGATACCAGCCCGGCAGTGTCCTGGCTTTCGGGACTGCATTCGGGACTGCATTCGGTATTAATCAAACAGACACTCGTGATCGAAATTGTTGGATTCGTACCATGAGGCTGGTGTAAAGCTTTACTACGTGCGCCCCATCAAATTTCACTAGTTTCAGACCCTTCTACGGAGAAAATATCGATGGTTCCCACCAAAACTCCATATATTTTTCGGGAAGTCTATGATGTATATTTCAATATACCTACAGTGCTTTTTTACGGGGGAGGAGGGGCTAGAGCTCTCATTGGGTCCGAGGACGCGCATTTAGGGTAATTACTTCACCCCCCGTGCAACCGGAGTAAATTACTAGTCAATAGCAAGCTACCTTCGTCTACACGAGGCCGTAGTCGCACAAAACAAGGGGCCACATTGTTAGAAAAGAAGGCGGTGCCATGAAGCTAACGGTCATAGGTTCTTATGGAGACTCGTGTGGACGGCAGGTTGGCGCCAGCATTAGTACAAATTGTACAATCGGCTTTGGATAGGAGCACTGGATTTGCCCACCAACCAAAATTCAAGATGGTGTTCATCTCAAATGCAACAAATATTGGCACCAATTACGCGAAGAGTGAGCTGGAGACAATCTACGAGATCTGGAAGAGGCCTGGAATGCTCCTAATTCTGGGCGCAGCTCTGACCTCTTCTAAGAACGACCTCAAATTGAAGGACATCCACAGCCTGACGGACGTCTTCTGGCTTCAGGAAAACAAAAGTGGTGTGCTACTCGGGAGAGTTGTTATTATCAAAGGCCGACCATTTAGGCCGGATGCTCGTTCCATATGATTGGGAAGCAGCGAGGAATGCTCCTTGCCAAAGGAAGGGCCTCAGGGATCCAGTTCAGCAAGACTCGTCGAGCTCTTTCCAGCTCGCGCAGCATCCAATAAATCTCCAGGGAAAATCTCCGTCTCGCTGCTGAGACAGGAATATGAATTGTAAACCAAGACGCAGTCGAACCAAGTCTTCTCCACATTTCCGCCCGGACTACCCTAGGGTAGTCGAAGAGCTACAGAAGGACTTTGACTTCTTTATCTGGGAACATCTTCAAAATGTTTATATGGTAGTTCGACTGGTAGCTCCATTGTCCACAAAAAAGTCAGAAGGGGAGAGGCTATGCAGTCAGTTGATGAATCGATGAAATGGTCTGGGGGCACCCGGACTTGAATAACTGCAATCCCCGGAGAAGGAGCAGGGAATATAGAAGAATTCAAGATAACCGCGAATCTCAACACCAAAGGTTGAACATAGGACCGCTACAAAGTACGAGAATGATGAGAGGCCGTTAGTGAGACCCATAGAGCCAAGCTAGTTTAGAGAGAGCCAGGCGTCCTGTTGTTGAGCGAGATATAATCGAGCCCTCACGAGAAACTGTAACCTTGATCACTTTTTGTTTCAACACCTATTACGCCCGTCCACTACACAGTCACTTGGGTTGGAACTAAATTATAGAACTATTAATGTTGCCAGAAAAAGGAAACTATGGCGACATTGGTCGTGTCTATGCATGCACGATCGTACGTCCTTAGGTGCTCCCACCTTCACCTTCACCGCCGTCATCATTTCGTGGACAGGTTATCCGATCTCCGGAGAATAAGATCTTTCCGGCACTACTTCAATAGCATGGTTTGTAGCTAGCTACCAGGTCCCTGTTGCGCATATACCTCGCGCTGGTCTCTTGCGGAGTTCACTCACGGACTGTATTACGCAGATGGATGCATTTTTTTCCACATAAGACGCTCACGCGTATATTGGCCCATGAAGGCTAGGAGAAAGAAGGAGAAGAAGGAGCCTCGAGGAGGTAGTTGAAGAAATTGTAGAACCGAAGTACAAGGATGATAAAACAGTTCAAGCTAGAGCACCATCACATGCACGAACAAGCTTCTGCCGCCCGAAAAGACCGATGCGTACAATCGTGAATTTTTTATGTTAACCACAGACATCTAGAGTGTCTGATGATTCATGTACCAACTCCTCAGTAGGCGATTAGGGTAGTACCGGGGCGAAGGAACAAGGATAACAACGCGAGTAAAGTACTCTACTACAACATTCAATGTGGAGTCTTTTACAGGGGTTTTGTAAGTTGTACAATTTCGAGTGTATGTGCGGTTCGAAATCTTACACTAGTCACGGCTTATACCCTTTTTGATTATCAATGTGCATATGCTACGGTAGCCTTAACGCATCCAGATCAAGGAACCAGCTTGCAACCAGAGAATATTCACGAGAGGGCAAAGACATATCACCCATAGATTCCAAAGAACAGGCATACGCTGCACAGCAGCTTATAAATAGCAGGCAAAAATAGCCTCTGTGAATCCTACAAATTTACCTTGGATAACCAACCTGCACCCCCCATTACTTCCTCTTCCACTCCCTGCTATGCCTCGCCCTTCTCCAAAGCCCATCAGCCTTTAGTTGATCTCCTGTCTCCAGTACGCAACACCCCTCTTCCCGAGCCTTTGACCCCTAATAGCCTGAGCAGCTTTATCATTAGGCTGAGAGTCTCCGAACCCACATCCTCCATCCCTCTCTTGCGCAACGATAGGGCCAGCACATTTTCCACTTTTGAAGCCGCAGCAAGCAGATGCACAGTCTGCGTCGCTGAGACAGGGGCCAGTGATGAACTGCCTACCGATGCCGTTGCCAGCACCGTTGCCCCCATTGTTCCCATTCCCATTCCCGTTGCCATTAACATTATTGACATTTCCATTTCCATTTCCATTCCCATTCCCATTTCCGTTATTAGGCGGAGCAATCGGTGCAGCACCTTGCCCATTCCGGAACCTCTGCGCCGCACGATCATTTGGCTGGGCATCGCCAAAGCCGCACCCTCCGTCGCGCTCCTGGGCTACAACAGGTCCTGCACACTTTCCAGTGTTAAAGCCACAGCAGCCGGAGGCGCAGTCAGCGTCGGACGTGCAGACGCCGGTGATGAATTGGGTTCCTAGGCCTTGAGCTGCGACGTAGATGGAAAGAGAGAGGAGCGTGGTGAGCTTGAGGAGGGGTGCCATTTTGAGAGAGCGTGTCCAATGTATAAATGGAGTTGAATTGATTTATAGGTGCTTCAGGATTGGATGAAATGAATAGAGAGGAAGAGAGCGATTTGAATAATGTATATCTTAAGGACCGGCTGTCTTCACCAGGAAGAAGAAGGATCGTAAAGGTGAAGAATGAGAATAACGAGAAGAAGACAAGAAGAGAAGGGAGTGCGTGTATCGTTTGCTTGCTGCTCGGATAGAGGGCTTCTAGGAGTACTTAAATATATAAACCTGTAACGGCGGACATTATCCCCCTTGGCGCGGACTATCCAGGGAAGCTGATCCTACCCTACGGACATGCTGAAGGGGAGGTAAACGCCATAGCTTTCCAGGCTTCCCTGAAGCAAATACAACCCCGCTCCCCTCTCCACACTACTTTCCGATCTCGGGACTTGCACTTGGCTCTGATAGGATTGGTAAACCGGTTGTTTGCAGTATCTGGAAGAGGCGCCGACTTCCATCGCGAACGGCATGTTGATCGCGCACCGCAAGACATGCACGTCATTGTTTGGCACCACGGATGTTCTGAAATGGGGCAAGAACATGGAAAATGTGTCTTAGTTTAGAAATAGGGCGGCGCGGAGTGAGAACATTATGCGTTTGGGTTCCTTTGATGTGCGATGAGTGGAGGACTGCCCCAGGTAAGTTCACCGGAATATCCTTTGGCTGTGGTTTCTGTCCAATGAATGGGCCAGCATGTCCAAGACAGCCACCCATAATATCGATCAAGGCCTTCTCTTAATGCAATTTAAGTTTCTATTTTGTCAGAGACTCAAGCGCCCTCCGCTATCATGAGTCCATCCTTGGGTTTTCCGGCTGACGGCGGATGTGGCTTTTTGCGCGGGCTCAGACTCTACCGGTTTCAGCGTGCCGCAAGCGCTGCCGGCAATGTAAGAACTTTGTATCAACAGCTCAAAAAGAGTTTATTGAAACCTTCTGTTTATCATGCACAGCGTGGCGTTTAGCGTCTCTCGCCTGTGTAACTTGTGCGCTAGAATGGGGAATTACGTTTGGTTCCTCGAAGCTGCAGTCCTTTCCGCCTATGTATTTCCTTGGACCTTCCAGTATGGACTGTTGCGGTCTGTCCACACATTTGAATACATATCCATGGCTTGTCGAAAATCATGGTCGCGGCGCCGCTCTGGCACAACGTCAACAGGGCCTGTAGCGTTGAAGTCTGTTGGCGGCTTGACGTGAACATGTTGTGGTGAAAATCTTCATCCAAGTGAAATAATCGATGCGTCCGCTCAAACTGATCGACTCTCTATGGCCTTACCCTACTCAGGGGAATGAATATGAGAATCTTCCAGGGCTGAAGAAATAGTGGCTCAGGTGATTTTGTTGAACTTCTCTCCATACCTAGGTAGGAACTCTCAATCATTCCCATCATACAGCTCGAGAAACCGCTGCGAAAACGCCAATTCATAATGCCAGACCGATTACGCAATATACAAAAAGACCTCGAGAACTACTGCTTCTTCTGAGCAGTGGGTCCCATCTCTTTACTGAAAGCGAAATAGGACACCTCTAGACCCGCGATTGCTTTCAAACCAACGCCAAGAATAAGAATGAGGGGTACCATGGCAGAAAATGCCATGAAAAGACCAGGGGAGAAGTATTGGTATTTTTCGAAGAGGCCTCCTTGCTTTGTGCTATCCGCTCGGGGAGAATAAGTTACGTCTCGCTTCAATTCCATCTGCACTGCGCCGCGGAATGGATCCTCCATCTCGTACACATGCTCATTGGAGAATTCATGGGAAACCTCCAGATCCAGCGGCCTCGTGGCGTAGATAACCGTATAGTCTTCGGAAGGGGCGAGTTGGGACATCATGTATTCGAACTCCCGATCTAACGATAGGGTTAGCCATAGTAAATGGTCGCCGACTAATGGCATTCTCACCATTCTTTCGTAGGATACTGGCGCGATCGTTTGCGGAGGGCGCCGTGAAAGACACGGTTATGACCCTAGGGTCACTCCCCTCTCGGCCCACCTCGGTCGCCTGCTGGATTGTGGCGCCGCAGTTGTGTTCCAGAAATCGCGAAAGTTCTTCCATGCTCCAGTTACCTAATATCTCCGTGGTAATGCTGCTCTTGATGTCATGGTTTGTTCCTGTGAGGTAGGAGGCCACCCGTGGCGCGTTTACGGAATCATAGTCCGCGGAGGTGACCCCATCTTGCTGGACAAGCAAGTATGTTCTAGAGGGGCATCCACTTAATAGCTCTCGGATATAGTCACTGACTGCTTCTGCGCGAGAGAAGGAGGGGACTTTTCCGGTGCCAGTCAACCTGCAACTAGTTAGCTGATGGCTGGCCGTCAAATAAACAGCCAATACGCCTTACTCGGAGGTAGAGAACAGGAAAAAGGGAAATGTATCCTGAAATGCCAGCGTTGAAGAGGCTAGTGCCAGAGTAACGACACCTAAGGCTGTTTTGGCCATTGTGGTGGTTGCAGGAGACGACGGTTGCGATGGCATGCGGTCCCTAAGCTCGGTGTCGATAGATGCCTCATGTTTCCGACGTTTAGCCGATGAACTATGACGCGCGCCGACCCGCACTTCACCAAATATCTTCCCTCCAACGCTTTGGACGGCTCGGTGTTCCCTCGAATTCTAGGCCAACCCTTCGCATCGCCGCTGTTCCCCTTGCGGGCTCGATGCGCGTTCCCGCATTCGATTTGCTCGGCCGGAGAGGTCCTGAGTCATCTCTTCTCCTTCTGCATCTTTCCTTCCTTGGCGCCTGCTCGTCCCATATATTGGATTGCCACTTCTTCTCTTACAACAGCCCAGTTCCTTCGTTCTAGGGTGTTCCTCTCTAGTTCCACAGGCCGCACATTTACCTAGAGCCTGCCTCGATTTTCATTTCCTCTACGCCAACAGCAGTTGATCTGTAGCGTACTTCATCAGGGCGACGAGACATGGCGGATGTAACAACCGCGCAAATCCCCAACGGGCCAGGGAGCAGCTCCCAGCGACGAAGGAGACCCAGGCGCCGAATCAACGAACAATCCACTGCTCCCGAGGGGCATGACCCGGATCAGGCACCGCAATCCGCTCGAGGTGGACGACGAGGTCGGGGCAGAAGCCACAACGGCAGAGCAGCAAGATCGGAGCCTCATAATACGGAACAGGTTCAAGAAGGAGATAGTGAGACACGGCGCGGCAACAGAGGAGGTCGAGGACCCCCGGGTGTCCATCGACCTCAGCGTGGGCATGGATTGCGTGTTGGTCCTGGAGGACGCCAGTTTGGGGGACAATTGACCCATGGTCTTCCCGCCGCTGCGCCATCATCGACCGGTTTGCAGGCCGATGCACCGGAATTCTTGCCTGGACAACCTGTCACTACTCGTGAACCGGCTCCTCCCCTAGCAGAGAATCGGAATGGCATACCCCAGGCTCCCAAGTCCGCTGCCCACGATATTGCCACCCGAACACACGAAGACATCGATAATGGACATTATGAATGTGCCATCTGCTACGATAAATTGAAAAGGAAGTCCAAAGCCTGGTCCTGCAGAACCTGTTGGACGGTTTTCCACTTGCACTGCATCAAGGCTTGGTCCACCAAAGAAGGAGCTGCTGCTGCACGGCAACAGGCCCAGAATGGGGACTTGCCACCGCCGCGACAATGGCGTTGCCCTGGGTGTAATCTTCCCAAGGACCTTTTACCTCAGAATTTCACTTGCTGGTGTGAGAAGGAAATAGACGTTCGCTCCCTACCGGGACTTCCTCCGTTCTCGTGTGGCCAAACCTGCTCACGCCCTCGCATCCTACCGAAGAAGTGTCCGCACCCTTGTTCATCAATATGCCATGCTGGGCCGTGTCCACCGTGCAGTCAAATGGGCCCCACCCAGTACTGTTTTTGCGGCAAACACTCCGTGACGAGGAGATGTGTCGACACTGATTACGACAATGGCTGGAGCTGTGGAGAGGCGTGTGGCGAGCTCATGCCTTGTGGAGAGCATCATTGTCCTCGACCTTGTCATGAGGGGCTGTGCGGTGCCTGTGAGGTTCGCATTCCTGCTCGCTGCTACTGTGGTCAAGTGCAAAACGATATCCTGTGCTGCGATCGGAGCGATGAGCTCGAAAGTAGCTTATCCCACATCGCAGCGGATGGGACGGAGGCTGTGGAGCATTGGACAGGTCTGTTCAAATGCGCCAATGCTTGTAATCGCGCATTTGATTGTGGGAAGCATCGCTGTGAAAAGTTATGCCACCAGCAGCAGATCCAACCGTCCCATTGTCCTCGTTCTCCAGATGTTGTCTTGCACTGTCCCTGCGGCAAAACGCTACTTAGCGACATATCCGATAAGAAGCGCCAAAGTTGTGAGGACCTAATCCCGAACTGCTCAAAGCCTTGCAGGAAGCTGCTTGGCTGTGGGCATGAATGCCAAAAAGCTTGCCATCAAGGAGATTGTCCGCCATGTCTGCAGAAGGTCTCCATTGCCTGCAGGTGCGGGCGCACAATGTCTACTTCTGTCTGTCACCAGGGCGTAGAGGAGGCTCCGCAATGCATGCGGGTATGTCGCGTATCTTTGAACTGCGGAAGACACGAATGTGGAGAGCGATGCTGCCCGGGTGAACGCAAAGCGGCCGAACGACAGGCGAACCGACGAAAACCCAGGCCGCTCGATTCGGCGCCCCGGATACTGGAGGATTCATACGAGGCAGAGCATATATGTACCAGGAGCTGTGGCCGGCCGTTGAAGTGCGGTAATCCCGACCACCGGTGTCAAGAGCTTTGTCATAAGGGTGCTTGCGGGACCTGTCGCGAGGCAATCTTCGATGAACTCAGCTGTCATTGCGGTCGCACTGTACTTCAACCCCCACTTCCATGTGGAACTCAACCGCCTCCTTGTCGATATAATTGCGAGCGTCCAAAAGCTTGTGGCCATCCACAGGTCGCCCATAATTGTCATTTGCGTCCCGAGGATTGTCCAAGGTGTGCCTTTCTGACGACCAGGACATGCCTCTGCGGGAAGAACGCGATCAAGAATCAGCCTTGCTGGCTGACAGAAGTCCGTTGCGGCCAACTCTGCGGCCGAAAGCTCAAATGCGGCGCTCACACTTGCCAGAAACAGTGCCACCGTCCTGGAGAGTGTGAAGAACCGTGTACACAGGCTTGCGGAAAAGAATTGCCTAGCTGTGGTCATCCATGCGCGGCTCCTTGCCACTCTCCCTTTCCGTGCAAGGAAGACAAACCATGCCAGCACAAGATCCTCGTCACTTGCGAATGCCAGCGGATTAAACAGGAGGCCAAGTGCAATGCCTCGAAGATTAGCAATGGTAATTTGAAGAAAACGCTCAAATGTGATGACGAGTGTGCACGACTGGAACGCAATCGCAAACTAGCGCTGGCATTGAATATCGACCCGGCAACCCACCAAGATGACCATATTCCTTATTCTGCCGACACGTTGAGAATGTATATGGAGAACTCCACCTGGGCAGCTGCTCAAGAGAAGGTATTCAGACTCTTTGCTGCCAACCCGGACGAAAAACGGTTACGTTTCAAACCTATGCCTGCACGTCAGCGGGCCTTCTTGCATTCCATAGCAGAGGATTTTGGCTTCGACTCGGAAAGCATGGACCCTGAGCCGCATCGCCATGTTGCAATATTCAAGACTCCTCGATTTGTCATGGCGCCTATGAAATCACTGGCTGAATGCGCTAGGATCCGTCAGGCGCAGCGTGTTAGCACCCCAGCTGCCGTTCCCACGATCCCGGCTCGTCCCAAACCGAGTTCGGGCGATCCCTACAATGCCTTTGTCCTCACCAATCCCCGATTCGCTTTGACGATCGACGAGGTGAGCGCCGTCATTAGGAGCGCTCTACCGAAGACGAAGTACCCAATCGAGCTAGAAATCCACTTCTTACCAAGTGAAGAGGTTGCACTGCAACCACCTCTTATGACAAGGGCCAACGTCCTGGAGCAGGAACTTCTAACCAGACTGGAGGCGATCAAGCCTGTGCTGGCCCAAGCCGTTGCCTCGCAACAGTTGGGTAACCTACAGTTGGCTAGATTGGACGCCTCGTTGAACATCCTGCGACGGGAAAGTGACACCAGTGCTGGCGTAGGCTGGAGTCAGGTCGCTGCTGCCAGGCGAGCACCTCCAAGGAAATTGGAACAGGTTGCACCTCTGGGAAGTAAGGGGGGATTTGCCGTTCTGAGCTTGAGCAGCACGAGAAAGAAGAAGGAAAAGGCGAAGCAACTGGCAGAGGTGGCAGATGATTGGGAAGCCGCAGAGATGGAGGAAGAGGAGAAAGAAAGGGCCAGTGGTATCAGCAGCGAGGTCAGCAGTGCAAGGGCTTCACTGGATGGTGCTGCGGATGATGAGGTGGCGACGAAGCTTCAAGAGTCCACACAGTAAATGGGACGACAAAGCGCCTCAGGGATAGACATTTGCGTCCATGTTAGCAATGAATACGTAATGGGTGACCCTGTTAGAACGGTGCATATGTGAAATGTATACACGTTAGGAGCCTTGATGCTGAATGGGTCCGTTCGTTATCAATTGCAAGCGCTTCCACTAAAGAGATATCTTGAAGCCAGCTGGCACGGGCGTTCAAGAATCATTTCCCACCCAACCCTCGGCATGGGCGTGTATACTTTTGATTAGTTCAACGTTGCCAGTATTGGAACTCAAACCCCTCAGTCTCCGTGAATCATACATAACTTACAGAGGAGCCCTGACTAATCATATGGGTCACGTGATAGTCGGTCAGTGCGGGTGGAATCACCACAAAGATATCAACAGATAGGATAACAAGAAGCAAAAAGGAAACTATTGCTCCCCCGAGCAGGTTCGAACTGCCAACCTCCTGATGCACCAATTAACAGTCAGACGCGCTAGCCAATTGCGCCACGGAGGATCTGAGAATGTTCGATGGGCAAATTGTACCGATGGGATGCTTAAACCGGAAACTTTTCGTGCTCTTTCGTAGCTGTGGAGGAGAACGGAGAAGTGGGCGATTACCTGCAAAAATACAGCTGTGAAATGGAGGGAGTGGGTCCTGTGTGGGTTGGGGTTCCGGAAATTGATGAACTGGTGGAGCAGTCGGACAGGGGTCATAGATGTGGCTATCTGGCAAACTTAAGATGGTCTTGGAACACACTTCGTCGAAGGCGGGACACAGGTTGACTTTGAGCAAGTCAGCATATAAAATCAAAAGAAGGCTGCATGCTGCGGGGCAAGCAACCGAAATTGAAGATAGGTTACGGTGATGACTCTCCACCCCACCCGTGCCTGTCACAATCCCTCCTTACTCTTCGCCATTCTCACGTTCTCTTAGGGATTGCCCGACAAACTATGAAGAAGATGTTGTACGTTGCCATGCGTTTAATCTTCGGGCCTGCCGACTGCGGTACAGCAGTAGCAACGTTCTCAGTGATAGATCTCCTTGAAGCGGGAAAGCGTTGGACCTCCCATTTTCTGGACCGGATGTTGTAGTATTTCCTCTAGCCTTTTGCCACTTTGTGGCACATTTGAGAGCACGATTGCCATTTACAGGGCCCTGTTGACGCAAGTTTATGCGACAAATCTTCCGATAGGCCGTATATACGGTGGGGGTCGCGCGTTCTGGGCGATGGACACGGTAGTCCGCAGGTCTGAAGGGATTGAGGTGGATACTTCGGATCATCATCTCACATGTTCAGCTCAGCTTTCCTCTTTGCAATCAGCTTAGCAGACTTCTGCCGTCGTTCATCTCGCAGATTCACAAAAACCTTGCCCATGTTAGCACCTGACTACTACCACCGGCCCAATACATAGAAGAACGTACCCAAAACCAAACAGCAAGCTCAAGAAACCCCCATGTGAATATAATGCTATTCTTCATATTGTCTCCGGAATTGAACGTGTACTGGCGACTTTTGCTAGCAAACATGCCGCCTTCCTTGAATAAATATGTGTATCCGGTGACGCCAAATAGGAAGGCGAGACGAACAGGCGTCTGGGTGCCCCAGAACCGTTCGCATATCTCATCGGGGAGCGACAGGGCCGTAAGGTCGGAGATTCCTAGGAACGCGAACAGAACACCGATGAAGGCGGTTACAGCGGATGGCTTATTGAACTCTCGTGGGGTGGGCTGCTCCCTATCAGCTCTGTAGACTGAAGATTGATCATGAGCGCGAACTCACCAGCTGCATGGATTCACCTATCACAAAAACCAGGCTCTGATCGGCAACCAATTTGGGGTTCTTGATGAACAACACGGCGAGCGTTAAGTGGAACAGGGAGATTGTGCGAATCAGCGTGTAGGCCGAGATAATCGCCATTATGGCGATGCTTTTCCAGAAACTGGTCTGTCCAATCCTTCAATTCGCAAAGTGTTGTTGTCGATGGAAACATGCCGTCCGCTCCAAACTATTGGCGTACACTGCCAAGTGTAGCTTTGTCATACATGGGCTGACCAATCACGTCCGGCATGCTCAACCCAACCTCGTCGCGTTCACCGCTCCCCTGACATTTCCCTTCTCGTTTCTCGTCATAAGCACGCATCGCGGTTGGAATGGATCAGCCCAAACAGGACGAGAAGCTCCTCTTGGAAGCGCCGCGATTGGGTCCGTCCCCTCAGCTGGAGCGTCCGCGCCGAAATCGCGTGGTCAGTGTGTGCAGCTGCACAATCATTTTGCTACTGGCCGTCTTCTTCTTGTTGACTCACTTCGACGTCCATTTGGCTACAAAATGCTCCGGTGCGCTCTCTAGTGGCACCAGATTGTCTCTGGTTACGCTCGAAGAACGGGTGAACAAGGTGTTGAGTGACAATCCTCTCATAGGTGTGTGATGGACCACACGATAATCAATGGTGCTTATATCCCGCAGACGGGCATAATGATCTTATGATCTTCATTCGAAGTAAATATAAGAACCACATCTATGATCCTGAATTTAGAGACAAATTTGAGAATGGCGGATTCCTTCAACACGTCGATCTGCCTAGGCTCGACAAGGGCAAACAAGGTGGCGCCTTCTGGAGTGCTTTCATGCCTTGTCCTCTGGGAAACGGAACCGACTTCTCCAATGAGCGATATTCCGAGAGTAAGAACCTGTAACTCTGGAAGAACCATCATTTTCAGGGGCTAATATGTTCAGTCGTTCGTCTCACCCTGGATCAACTGGATCTGTTCAAGCGTCTAGGCGAAAGCTATCCGAAGTACTTCTCTCCAGCGCCGAATAGCTCGCAAGCTCTGGAAGCCTTCAAGGAAGGCCGCCTCATATCCCCTGCAGCCATTGAGGGACTCCACCAGATTGGCAACTCCATATCGACCCTACGCCTGTATCACCAATTGGGCGTCCGTTATGCGACTTTAACCTGGAACTGCCACAACAAGTATGCGGACGCAGCCCTGGAATCTGGCCCCAATTTTGAAGCTACGGTTGCGAAGCCATACTGGCATGGCCTCAGCCCAGCAGGTCGTGATCTTATCAGGGAGATGAACCGGATGGGCATGCTTGTTGACCTCTCGCACGTCAGCAAAGACACCATGAAAGACGTCTTGGTGGGCAACGGCAGCGGGGACTGGGAAGGGAGTCTGGCTCCTCCGATCTTCAGTCACAGTTCTGCTCATTCACTGTGCCCGCATCCTCGCAATGTACCCGACGACATTCTCCAGTATGTGAAGAAAAGGAACTCGGTGGTCATGATCAACTTCAGTCCAGGATTCATATCGTGCGTTCCGGGAGACTCTCCTTCCGAGTTGCCTAGAGTCTATCCTGCCAATGCGACGCTGAACCAAGTGGTACGCCACATCAGGCATATCGGGGAACTCATCGGTTACGATCACGTTGGAATTGGAACCGACTATGATGGGATCGACTCCACGCCAGTCGGGTTGGAAGATGTCTCCAAATTCCCCGATTTGGTCAACGAACTGCTGCGCCAGGGTGTGAG
This sequence comes from Westerdykella sp. P71, assembly GCA_019022765.1. Lineage (NCBI taxonomy): Eukaryota > Fungi > Ascomycota > Dothideomycetes > Pleosporales > Sporormiaceae > Westerdykella > Westerdykella sp. P71. The sequence goes on from JAFHBW010000065.1 coordinate 14,861, forward strand.
TGATGAAGACGTCGGAAAGGTTATCGGACGCAACCTTCTTAGGGTTTGGAAGGAGGCAGACGAAGTGGCAGCAAGGCTTCAAAAGGAGATGCTACCTTTTGAAGACGATTTACAGAACCCTTGGGAATAGGCCAACCACAGAGCCGTGGAGGATCTACCACGGCCACGAGACAAAGCGCGTTGATGAGTTATCGACACAGCAGATGGGTCAAGACGGCCGCTCATCACAGCAGAATCAAATCGGTCCCTCCTGGTAGCGCCATCTGTCCCGGATTAGATATGACCCTTTGGGAATATTCTACGAGGGTCTTGCTCGCACCCTGTGCAGAAAAGGAGGGCAAGGCAAAGCTTCACTTGGATTCAAATATGGTTCAGGAGCTCCGCGTAGCAACACGAACAAGAACTAAGCAACGGCTCATTCCTCTTGTCTAAGCTGGTGAGTATCTATAGATTGACGAGCACGCCTCCATCGGACCAGTGTGCAGGTGGAGACGAGTGTGTTGCGTAACGGGTTGACTGTGGCTTGGGACTTTTAGCAGGCGACAATGCAGATGAATCATAGGCAAGGAGCAACAACGCCTAGCCAGATAGCGCTAACACATGCCTCTTGTCCTTGGCGCCACTTTGTGTAAACAGCTCTTCCCCTATCTGTGTATCCGTGGGGTATCCAAGAGCTACCCCTGTTGCGACTTCGCTGCCACACCGCCCGACCTCAGCCCATCTCCTCTGGACCACAACTCACAGCCGTGAAAAAACGGCGGACGCAAACAAGTTTCGAAAAACACCGTCACGTCGAGCACAATGTCTGAGCACAAGCTCAAAAACACTATCGCCATCTTTGGGTGTGGCGAAGTTGGGGCGACGCTAGCGTACACGCTTGTACTGAACCCCATCTGCAACGAAATCATCTTGGTCGATCCCAAGAAGGGACTGCTGGAAGCACAGGTGAGGGATCTCAACGATGCGACGTTCCGGGGCAACAATGGTACGCAGGTCAGAGCTGGGACGGCGCGGGACGCCGCACACGCTGATATCATTGTGATAACGGCGGGGGCGAAGCAGAAGCCTGGTACGTGTGTATTGCCTTGTTAGACGTTGTTAAGAAGCGCTGGCCATCACCTTTGAGTAGCCAATTCCCTTGCTCTGGTTCGAAGGGTGACATGTCATGGGTGGTTTCTGACAAGAATTCATAGGGGAATCACGGCTCTCCCTGCTCTCACGCAACTTGAACATCCTCCGCACCATCTTCTCTGCCATGCAGCCCATCAATCCACATGCCATTCTTCTTCTCGTAGCCAATCCTGTCGACATCCTCACGTATTTTGCGCGCAAGCTGTCTGGGCTGCCGGAATCGCAGGTTTTAGGGACAGGCACCAGCTTGGATTCAGCACGACTCCGGGGGGTGCTGGCGCAGAAGGCCGAGGTGGCGCCTAACAGTATCGATGCGTATGTACTGGGGGAGCATGGGGATAGCCAGTTTGTACGCCAAACCCCTCAACTATGGGACTTGTAGTAGGGCTGTTATACTGGTGTACAGTTGTATTAATCACGTGCAGATTGCGTGGTCCAGCATCACCATTGGGACAACACCGCTCGACCAAGCGCTCCCGGAAGGACACTTGACGGCAGAGTTCAAGCAAGAAATTGCGGAGCACACGCGAGGGGCAGCGGCGGCCATCATCGCGTCCAAAGGCTGCACTGCGTATGGAATTGGGAATATCGCGGCAAGCATCTGCAAGTACATTCTCTACGACGTGCGGTGCGTGCGACCGCTGTCGTACTACCAGCCGGAGCTGGAATGCTGTTTGAGCATGCCGGCGGTGATTGGGAGGAAGGGGATTGTGAGGGCGATGAAGATGGGACTCGATGAGGTAGAAAGGAGGGAGTTGGAGGCTTGTGCGAGGAATTTGAGGGGGGTGATTGAGGGGGCGGAGAGGGAGTTGCAGGCAGAGGTGGAATTGCAGAGGGCGTTGGATAAGGATACGCCTCGGCGGCTTGACTGAGGACTCTCGAACGTTTTCCGACGGAATGCCCTTTGGAACCAACTGTGCCTCAGATGATGACTTGATCCCACCTTCTTTTCACTACTACTGTTGCGTAGCAAATATCTGATAACAAGTTCTAGGGCGTAAAACCCCGCCCTCTTCTGGGCCTAGCACGTGCCCATGGCCACCTGGGCAGGGTAGAAACGTTGCAAGACAACCCGCCAATAACCGGACGTTGACCGGGAATCGACGTTTCTTTCATCTTCCACACATCCCAGTTGTTGCATCACAGTCTTTCCCCTCCTCCCCAGGTACGCTCCAAGGCTTGGTCAGATTCGCTATTACACCACAGTAGCAATTTAGTGCCTCTTTTACACTTACACCATCTTGACGGAAACCCTGGGAAGCTTTTCCGCCGGGCACGACTAGCCACGCGGTCCTTGTCCGGCGCATTGCCTATCAGTTTCACCGCCAGCGCCAATTGGAACCACTGCCTGAGGTATCTATAGGGTAATCGATTGTGGGTAGGGATACTAACACAGAATATCTGTCCGTCGGGAAGTTGGTGTTGTGACCCTTGGACTTGTGGGACAGACCCTTTGACGGTGAGTCGGTGAGTCGTGACAGAGTATAAGCGTTTGAGCAAAGACCAGGTTATGGGGGTAATTGATACTACCTGTTGGGGGGTGGCGGCGCTGCCGCAAGGGTGATATGCAGGAAGGGTGCCGATAGTCCATGTAATAATTTGGGGAAGGGCGTCGCTGATCCCTAGGTAATACGTATATGTATATAGGTTTGGTTCCGCAGGCGCAGAGCACCTTTGTTAATCGCAACTTCCAAGCTTTTTTCTCTAGAGAATTCTAACGAGATATAGGTCCTCTGCTACCATCCATATCCCGTCTGCATCTTTGCTTCCAAGGTTCCTTATCACCACCATCTTTACCCCATATCCAAGTCAAAGACGAAACAAAACAGCTCAACATCATCCCCTCGCTCACAGAAGAATTCGTCTCTTGTCAACGGGAACATGACGTTTAAGGAAGTCGAGCTGCCCAAGTATGAGGGCGACAACAGCATTAAACCCTGGTGCGAGACACCGTTGCGGGAGTCCTATGCGCTTTCGCAGGCTGCGGGATGGTATGGTCCCCCGTCCTCTTTTCCCTCTCCTCTTTGTCCTCTTAACCTCGTCTTCTTTGCACCTTATGGGCCCCAGCGAATCCAAAGATTAGAGAAAGGACAGTTCTAAATCGTAGAAGCAGAGTCTTCCTCAAACTTGAAAATCTCCAGCCATCTGGCTCCTTCAAATCTCGGTATGTCCCGGGGCCCCTCCACGCTCTCACACCCCGTCACGTCCTTCTAGCTAACATGCCCCCTTTCGCAGAGGAATAGGCCACTACATCCAATGCCGCCTCCGCGAACTTTCTTGCTCACGTTCCCCCGACGATGAAATCAAACCACACATCTTCTCCTCGAGCGGAGGCAACGCCGGACTCGCCGCCGTACATGCCTCCCGCACATTCGGCCTTCCTTGCACAGTCGTGGTCCCGCTGTCCACTTCCTCGCTCATGATTGCTAAGCTCAAGGCGGCCGGAGCTCACGAGGTGATTCAGCAGGGGGAGACGTGGCAGGATGCCGATGCCTTCTTGAGGGGGGAGGTCATGAAGAAGGTGAGATACATGTTGATATATTCTTTCCATTATGTTGCCATACGCTTACATAGACGCTCTCTTTCTAGGCTGGTCCCTCCGCCATCTACGCCCCTCCTTTCGATCACTCGGATATTTGGACCGGAAACTCTACGCTAATTCCCGAGATCCTGTCGCAACTCCCTAGCGACTCTCCCCCAGACGTCATCATCTGCAGCGTCGGGGGTGGCGGGCTGTTCAATGGCATTATGCAGGGGTTGGACGCATGGTTGCCCATCTTTTATCCCAACCTGTTTCCTAGTGAGGGCGATAGGAAACAGAAGCAGGAGGAGGGCAATGGCCATGCCACCCATGACTCCCACCCCAATTACACCAACTATCCCACCGTCCTCGCCGTGGAAACCCACGGTGCCCACTCGCTCGCCGAATCCGTGGCCAACCGTACCCTCACCACCCTCCCCTCCATCACCTCCGCCGCAACCTCTCTCGGCTGTCGGCGCGTCACGCCCCAGGCCTTCCAATACGCCCTCCGGCCCTCTGTCATTCCTGCAGTGCTTCCAGACGCAGAGGCGGCAATGGGATGCTGGCGGCTCGCTGATGACGAGAGGATAATGGTCGAGCTGGCATGTGGGGTCAACGTTGCATTGTGTTATGATGGGAGATTAGAGGGAGTGTTGGGCAGGAAGCTAAGGCCGGACGATAAGGTGGTTGTGGTGCTGTGTGGTGGGAGCGGGGTTACAGTTCAAATGTTGGCGGAGTGGAGGAGCGAGTTTGGTGCACAGGTCGAGGATGGAGTGAAGAACAAGGAGGCGGTTCCAAGTGAGGTTACAATGCCGTGACGGCGCGGACTCGGACGGAGTAATGGTGTTATTGCTTCCATGGCTAGGACTTAATGCTTTCTCGGATTTGGCATTCCTTTGGTATCAACCAAGTCGGTCACCTTTCAGTAGACCTGGCAATAGACATGTTTTCCCTTCCGTCACGGAACCCGTGAAAAAAGCAACGACGTAAAAACAGCAACGGTCCTGAGACTCCAATATTTCCCTTGATGAATGATCCATAGAACCCTGACAATCCATAACCCAGGGACCTCAATCCTCCAGAACGCCCATCCGGGTATCGTTACGCCCGCCTATTCTGACCAGGGTAGTCGCTCAGCTACTCACACATCTTTTTCTGCCCTCGCTCTTGGAATACCACATCTCGGCGCACTACGCCACAACCAATTCCTTCTGCCTATACCCCCAATAGAGCTTCCGGATAGGATCAAACTCCGCTAGCGCTGCGAGCGTGCTCTCCGCCTCGTCGATTTTCTTCTCCTCGGCGTAGATGTCGAATTGTACTTCCAGAGCGTGCAGGCTGCGCGGGGGTTTCACGTCGGTGTATTCCTGGGCGATGTCGGTGATGGTGGAGATGGGGAGGTGGGCGTGACGAAGGACACCGCGGAGGTAGTCCCAGGCGGATTGGCTTTGGGGGGCTTGCCGGACGGCTGTCTTTCCGTATCTGTGTGCTGTCAGTTCGACGCTCCTCTCGCTAGTACTGGTTCGACCAGGGACCGGAGACACCGGGAAAACATACTGAATCTCCCTCTCCACAAGCTCCTTCTCCCTTCCCTGGCCCTTTCCGAACAGCACAAAAAACCTGTGATTCCACGCGCTATTATTCCGCACGTCCCGCTTGATCATCTCATCTGCGAACTGCACCTCTCCGTCGTCCCTCCACAGCCCAAACCGCTCCACCATCCACTGCCGATAGCTCCAGACGTGGTAGTTTTTGGCGTCTTGCTCCAGCATCTGCGCTATAAATGCGGGTTCGCCCTCGCAGGAGTCTCGACGGTCGACGATAGCCTGCCGGTGGTTCCAGATCTGGTAGTTTTTCAGATGGTCGAGGGCGATGGGGTTGAGCCAGCGGAGTTCGTCAGAGGGAGGGATGGCGAGTTGTTGGAGGGTGCGGGCGCGGTAGAGCCTGTGCAGAGGTATGAATTAGCTTCATGGTCATTCGTATAGGAGTAGCTCAATCATATATACAAGATACAGACACGAAACGGGGGGAACGTAATGGAAAACCTACCAAACAGTATAATGAGCAGGATTAATACTGATAATATGCTCCGTCAAATCCAACACTCGCTGGCTGTACTCGTTCTTCGCCATGACCGCCCGCAAGTACCCCATCGCCTCGCTGTACTCCGCCGTGTACGCGATTGCTACGAGCGGGCGTCCTGTATCGTCTTGCGGAATAGGTTCAATGTCGGCCCAGGCCGGGTCATCGTGGTAGAATTTCGACATGGTTGTAATCTAAAAGAATGTGAGATGTAGTGATCAGTGGGGTGCTGGAGGGGAGTGGGGAGCTATGCTATATAATTGTATGTCGTAGTTCTTGGCACAGCTAGTCCTGTTTCGCTGATGGAAAGCACAATGGTAAGAACAATATGAAAGAACACACCCCATACTCTGCCGTCGCCGGATTGAAAACCAGCAAATCACAGTCACCAAAGACGCACGGATGAAATGTTGTTCCCTGTTCAAGCTTCACACTCAGGTTCGCCATTCAAAGGGTGGTCTCTGCCCCCTCCGTTGATCTACAGCAGCACCTATTCTCCCCGTCGGATGGTCATACACCTGACGCCCCAAACCATCATGCCTCACCCGCACATGCGTCGCGGTGAGCACGAGCATACCTGTTGAAGTCCCACGATCCTGCTCCATAGCTCCACCTCTCAAGGAGAACGAAAGAAAGAGCGAACCACTAAAATACATTTACAATTCAATACAGCCATGGGTCCATAGAAGTGGGTAATGACGTGGAATTCCTGCAGTCATCTCCTCATTCATGTCGTAGCCTTTCACTGGGGCCGTGCCTGCAGAGCAGCAGCAGCAGCAGCAGCAGCAGCACCAGGAGTACCAGGGGCACCAGCGGGACTGCCAGCACCAGCGGCACCAACAAGACCAGCGGTTCCAGCAGCAGCAGCACCGGGACTTTGCATTCCTCCTCCTTGCGGGTTCTGAGGTGTTGCGCTTCGACTAACGGGACGACCATTCATTCCGGGACTGCCAAGTTGTTGTCTTTGACTCAACATGCGCTGCTGAAGCTGATGCTGGTAGTTCTGAACCGGGTTCGGTGACGGTGAATTCTGCATGCCTGGGTTCTGTAGATAGACATTGTTCCCTATCTGTGGCGAAGAGGTAAGGCCGGAAGCAGCTCCAGCTGCTGCATTCATGGCCTGTGCACGTTGTTTAGCCATGAATCTTTGAAGATGTTCCGAGGCAGCTCTTTGGACCTGCTCCGGGGCCCAATCCGGGTTCTGGGCCTTGATGGTGTTTTGGATTTGGAGGAGTTGCGGCATGTGGCCATTCGACAGTGGACGGGCAGGGCTTTGCATCTGCGAGCCTACCTGATTCATCCGGGGCGAGCCTGCATTGTTGCTTACGCCGTTCATCGACGTATTCATGTTGCCGTTCACACCCTGGTTAGCCATGGAAGCCATCATGTTTGCGTTCGGCATCCCATTGCCGATATTCATGTTCGCCGCAAGGTTGCTCGCCATGTTGATCTGTTGTTGTTGGAGCTGGAATTGGTGTTGGTTGTTGACCGGGAACTGGGCGCGTTGCATCGCAATCCGCATCTGGTCCGGAGGTCCCATCCTCTGATGATTTTGCATCGAGGCGTGCATTTGTGCCTGAGGCACGCCCGCATTGTTAATCGGCATTCCACCCATGTTCGCGTTGGGGAAATTGGCTGCCATGCCCTGTTGACCCGGAAGTGGGCGAGGAGTCATGTTGGCGTTGGCGGCCATAAGGCCTGCCTGTTGGGCAGCCATTGCCATTTGAGCTTGTTGAGCCATTTGGGCATTGCCCATAGGAGTTCCATTACGTTGCGCTGCCATCATTGCGTTGGCAGCCCCAGGCTGGCCGGGCATATTCGCCAAAGTAGCTTGTTGTTTTGCAGCTTGCACCTTCGATAGATTAGGAGAGGGACAGAGTTTCCATCTAGTTTCGAACAAACGTACCTTCATTTGCATAATCTGTTGATTGCGCTTCTCCTCCTTTTCCCATTTCAACCTGCTGATCTCTTGGGGCGTGTGGACAGCATTCTTCACTTGTGCAGGCTCAGCCGCTCTTCTTAGCGCGGCAGCTTTTGCGGCTGAAATCCGGTTAGCTACCGTACCGTCTGGGAGTGAAAGGGGCATTTGCAGAGGCATGTTATACTCACCGTCGGATTGTTTCTGCGCCATCTGTTCACGCCTCTTGGCCAGTTTCTTCATGCCATCAATGATAGCAAGGTACCGGTTTTCCCTTCTGCGTTCTACCCTGATAGGCCCGTTGGTCCTCCTGCGTACCTGTGCCGCCAGATTCTGGCCTTGTTGGCCTTGTTGCTGGAGCATTTGTTGTTGGGCTTGATGCTGCGCCATGACAGTCCGCTGCGCCTGCTCCAGGCGATTCTGGTATGTCCGGAAGTACGGTGTCTTACCCATGTCTCCTGGCAATCCTTCCAGCTGAACCCAACGCTCGAAGCACTCCCAAGGAGTTCGACGACATGCGCCTGAAACGAACATGGAAGGCGGCGAAAGCTGTTGCGCCACCAAAGACCAGTTGAACGTAAATTCCTTGACGCATTGACGCAGCCTCTGGTCCTCTTCCCACGTCCACTGCGACGAGGTCCTATTCTCGAAGAAGCTAACAGACGGCATCTGAAATTCGGTTGGGGGTTTGAATTGATGAGCAGCATGAAGCCGATCCCGAATGTGCTTGTTATCTGGATTGAACAGAGCCACATCAGTCATCTCTGGAGGCAGATCGTTGCGATGGAACAACCTTCTTCCAGGGGTAGATGGCATAGAATGCTCCGCAGAAGTACCGGCGCGACTTGGGGGACTTGAAGGCTCGTCCTCAGATTCATACTCATAGCGGCTTCGCTTCCGTGGGGGGCCTCTGATCTTAGAGACAAGTTTCCCGGTAATGAACTTCGATACCGGGAGGATGGGCGGATCGCAGAAGGAAACGGGCGTGACATCGTTGGCGGCTTCGACGTTGGGTTCGTACATCGGCAATTCCATAAGCATCGAATCGCTAGCCGGCGTGCGATCGATCTTCATCACTACGTCGTCGAACCCTAGAGAGAATAAACCAGCAGGGGCATTGGAAATGACCTTGGTGAATAATTCTTCATCATCATCAAAGGACTCACTCTCAGTCTCATTTGCTGCCGAATGCACCAAGTCAGGGGTAGGTGCGTCGTTCATATCCGTGTCGGGGTTTGTGCTTTCGGACTGGTTGGGAACGCGAGCCCTGATACGTAGAGAAGCACGCTCTTCGGAACTGCTACCCACATACTCAGCACACCAGTGCGCAAATGTAGCAGCCAATGCCCTCTTCCACTTGCGTTCCTCCTTGAAATCCGTCTGCAGCCATTTCATCTCCCCGAGGAGATGATCGAGGTGTGACGTGGGTCGAGGAGGCTCAGCCGACTTCTGCATCTGCCGCAAGGACCAGCGATTGGCATTCTGCAATTGATACACCCGCTTAAGGATCTTGTAATCGGACGCTTCCCGGAACATGGCCAGAACACCTGCAGTCGAGACGGTTTTGCTGGCAGAGGACACCAGTTCAACCAGGGGGCGCGATCGCGGAGCATTCTGTGCCTGATACTTGAACAAGGAATACAGGTAGTCACGGCTGGGGTCATCGGTGGCACCTTGAAGTGCTGCGTACTCGGCGTTGTAAAGCTGGAGAGCCTTCAAAGACTTCTGAGGATCCGGTTTGGCAAAAACAACCGTTGATACCTCTTTCCTCCTCTTCTCAAGGGACCGCGACCTGGACAGACTGGCGGAAGGCGCCGATAGAGTGCTAGATCCGGGTGTAAGCATAGGCTTCTGGGTCCTTGTCACGTCCGCCATTTCAGTGCCGGGTTCCGGTAGAGGTCGTTCCTGGGGTGCTTCTTCTTCTTCTTTCTGTGACCGTGCAGATTCAGGCCTCCGTGCTGCATCCTCTCCTTCCTTGGTCGGAGGCGCCGCATCGCTCATCTCAATGTCAACATCTGCAGGTGGTGTGGGGTGATTGGTTCTCCTATGAATCAGCTCCTCTTGTTTGCCAATCTCCTGTTCCAGAGACGAAGGTTCTGGCGCAACGGTAGTGGGCGTAGGCAACGAGTCCACAGCCGGCTCCTGTGAGGATTTGTCCTCGGAAGCGCCAGGAGCCCCACTTGTTACCTGGGCTACCACCTCTTCGGCATGCTCAGTCAGAGAACGAGGCAAACCCGCCGCTTCGGAGTCGTCCAAGCGTGACTTTCCATCTCTGGCAAGGCGAATCGCTTCTTCTTGTTTCAATTGACGCTCCACCTCTGGAGTGACCGACCTGTCACCTCTTGCTCGTTCCCTAGCTTCCTGCATCTCCTTCTGTAAGGCACGCTCGTGTTCTTCTCTGGCTTGGCGAGCAGCCGGATCCAGTTCCATGGCGTCAGCGCGGTCCTTGAAAGACTCCCTGTCCGGGCTGGTATCTGGCGACTGTTGAGCCGCGTGAGGCGTGGCTTGAGAATAGGGTCCAACGGTGGAGGAGGGCGAAGAAACGACATCTACATTTCCGTTTGTGGTCGGGATAGCGAGTTTCTCAGTCCTCCTTTCCTCCTGTTCCCTTGCCTGCGCCAGTCGATTCTCGGTCTCTCTCAAGCGTGCCTCCTGCACGTCCTGCGGGGGCAGGTGAACAACCTGAGCCGGCTTCGCCAACCCAGCTTCTTGCAGCAAATGCTGCTCGGCTAGCGCATCGCCATCTTCGGCGGATGGCGGTACCACCACTTTCGGATCGGCAGATGGCCCATCAGGAGACACCTCGATCTCTGCCGCCTCTGCGGGGGGTAAGGGCGCCTGGGAAGGGGTGGTCGCGACGATGGGAGACTCAAGGGGGGCATCTGTGACGGGCAGTCCCACAGCGGAAGGCGCAGCTTCAGCTTCAGGCTCACGTGGCTCTCCTGGACGGGCTCGGGAGGATTCAGATGGCGGCGCGGGAACAGGCGTCGCATCCTGATAGATTCCAGTTGGGAAGACGGCGGGCGACGAGGCATTTGCTACTGACGGAGAGGCGGACGCGGCCCTCAGTTGGTCCTCCAGGCTAACAGGAACATGGACGGAAGGTGGTGGCAACGGTTTGGACTTTGGAGACGACACGTGCAACCTGGTGGGCGATTGAAAAGGCAAGGTTGAAGGTAGAGGAGGCTGGGGAGCGGGGTATGGTAGAGTGGTGTCGTCGAAGCGCAGCCCTCTGTGGGCGGTTTAGTATACTGTTCCGTATGGGGGGTGCAGGGGAGTGTAGGGGATATGGAATGGAAAGATGGAGGAATGGACAGGAACACGAAAGGCTCGAAGATATGAAAACAAGAGGTGATGGACTCACTTGGAAACATCGTTTGCGTCCAAGAATTTCCTCTCGAGCGCGCCTGGCTCTCCACTGCAGGACCAGTCGCTGGGCTGGGGTGGCAGGCCGCGCTCTACCAGCAGGTTGACACAGTACAGCTCGCGCAACTTGCGCTTGCGCGAGACGTCGCAGGCCCTGGCGAACACCCCGACGTTAGCAACAGTTCAGCGGCACAACAAGGCAACCACGTGCCGAAAAGCAAATTTGAGCGATTTTTCGGTGTCGCATGGCGGAACTCTTTCGAAAGAGACGCGAAGCAGGAATTTCAGAGGGGGCAGAGGGTGAGAGGTGAAGACTTACGCGATCTCGTTCTTTTTCTCCCGTATGTACGCATCACGAAGGACGTCGAGGGACATATGAAGAGGAGAATGCAGCGGCCGACATCTGTTGTCCACAGGTGTCGCCGTGGGTGATGTGTCGCAGATGGGCGACGATGAGAATGAGGATGAAATGTTGGCACTTGGATGGGTTGTTGGGGTTGAAGTTCGCTTTTGCTGGGGGCCGCCCGTGGGTGGGACTTTGGGGATGGGGGATGGGGGGTGCACGGAACTTGGAAGGTGCGAGTTGCGCGTTAGAGTGGTTAGTGCCCAGGCGGTGGTTCAAGGCAGGCGTGACTAACCCGACTGACCCGTCACCTGACCCGTGGCTCGGTGCCCAGGTGGCCAGGTCCTGCCGGGCCCGGAATGGGACGGCTCACCGCCTTGGCCGGGGGGCCAATGATAGGCTGAAAACACTAAACCCTTTATGGAAACGCTAGGTTGTTTGCGGCAGGGGCGCGCTTGGCTGCGTGTTTTTCTGCCGGTCAATGTTTCTCGGTGCGAAGAAGAAAGTTGGACAGACAGTTATCAACCCACAGAACAAAAGTGTTCCAGAAAGAAAAGACGCCGGCGTCATCATGTCGAAGAGAAAAAGGGACCCGGCGGATCATTCCGATGCCGTAACATTCCAAAGCAAAAAGTCAAAAGCGAAAGAGCAGGACCCGAAGGCTACTACTACTACTACTACATCACGGGCTTTGGAGAAGAGCAAGGAAACCCAAGAAGAAGAGAAAGAAACATTCCTTTCCAATAAGAATCCATGGATCGCCGATACCACAATCCTCCAAATTGTCACCGGTTCCTATGAGCGCGTCCTGCACGGCTTCATCACCACCATCCCCCAAGCAGCCATTAAAGTCACGGGATCTGCACATGCACCGGAATCCTCCTCCACCAACACCCAGGAATCAAGCACCCCTGCCCTCTCCTTTGCAGACACCTTCCTCTTCAATGCCCACACTTCCTCCATCCGCTGCCTGGCTCTCTCCCCGCCCCCCTCCGACCCCAATGGCCGCATTCTCCTCGCCACAGGCGGCACCGACGAGCGCATCAACATCTACTCCCTCTCCCTGTGCCCTCCCCCACCACCCTCCAAGTCCTCCAAACTCCCCTCCCTCCCCTCCCTCTCCAACACCTCCATCTCCGAAAACGCAAAAAACAAGGAACTTGGCTCCCTCCTGCACCACACCGCCCCCATCTCCACCCTCTCCTTCCCCACCCGCAGCAAACTCCTCTCCTCGTCGTCCGACTCCACCATTGCCATCACCCGGACCCGCGACTGGGAACCCCTTTCCATCATCAAGGCGCCCATACCCAAGCCTCAGGGCAGGCCGAGCGGAGACACCGCTGCCCCAGGCGAGGTCCCGAGCGGCATCAACGATTTCGCCGTCCACCCCAGTAACAAGTTGATGGTCAGCGTGAGTAAAGGCGAAAAATGCATGAGACTATGGAACTTGGTCACGGGCAAGAAGGCCGGCGTCCTGCAATTCAACAGAGACATCCTGGCTGCAGCGGGAGAGGGGCGATTTGCCAGCGGCGAAGGCAGGAAGGTGGTGTGGGATCTGGAGGGGGACGAGTTTGTGGTCGGTTTTGAGAGGGGCGCGGTCGTTTTTGGAATCGATTGCCAGGTGAAGGGGACAGTGGTGCCGGTGCCGAGAACCAAGGTGCATCAGATGAGATATCTTCCTTCAATTGAAGGGGAGAAGGACGGTATCCTGGCGCTGTCGACGGAGGATGGTAGAGTGATGTTTTACAATACCAGTCTTCACGACGAGGGGAGGGATGTCGCCGAGGAGAAGGAGGAGGCTACCGCCAGATCGTGCAAGCTCGTTGCTCAGCTGGGTGGTCCTGCGGCTGGCATCTCTGGCCGAGTCAAGGACTTTGAGATCTTCCCTATCCCGCCATCTCCGGAGACCAAAGTGGGTGGAGGATTTCTCGTCGTCACGGGTAGTAGCGACGGGTCGGTGCGATTTTGGCAAGTTTCCGCCGAGGAACTGGAGAATCATGGCCAGAAGGCCGAAGAGCAGGCTGGCAAGGGCTTTGCCGCGAACCAGGCGGGGAGGCTCATAGGCACGTACAACACCGGTACACGGATTACCTGTCTGAAGGCATTCATCATGACGGGTCAGGCCGAGGAGGCCGTGGGTGAAGATGACGCAGAGGATGGGGCGGCGTCCAGCGCCAGCGAATCTAGCAGTGGCGAGGAGGAGGTGGAATTGGAGATGGAGGAGGCTTAAAAGTCGAGAATGTGGCGAGGCATATTATATCTATGTCTTTGGTAGATACCTAGTCTCTGTTCCTTCCCCATGGGCACAGCCTGTATGGTAATACTTTGTTCTGATGACACGAAAAGCTTACTTGAAAGCGCAGATGCGTGTGTAAACCATGTTGGAACTCTTGCAGCTGCTAGTGTACATATCGTAAACCGAACCGAGTACATACATAGTGAACGGGAAGACCCTTAACGAGGCATGAAGCGTATTCGCATCCGTGGTGACCAAAACAGGACACAACCAGAGGCGGCCCTCGATCGTAATTGCTTCTTTTGCCAACTCCTACGAACGTGGAATGTTGAAATATCCTACAGTAACACTTGGGGCTCCCCTTGGAATGATGATCCCAACCCCAACGAACATGCTGCGAGCCGAAGAAAAAAGGGTAAGAAGAAGAAGAAGGGAACGTGATGGATATCTCAATCAAAACTTCTTCTTTTCTTCCTTCCTTCCTCTCCCGCTTCCACTATACTGCAGCGGCAGTTATAGCTAGAGCCCTGTACGAAGCATGCAGTAGTACCAATATGCAGTACTATCCAGTACCCGACCCGTGAATGCAATCCTGAACGTCCAATTCGCGCCAGGCACAGTGCATTAATTGAGGAACCCTTTACACCCGACGCTCCCGCAAAGGCAGGGAATCCGGTCCGTAGCATCCATCTCCCTCTCGAACTTGTAGTCGTACGTGAGTTCCTCGTCTACACATCCATATGTCAGCAAATGCCATTCACGTCTTCGAGCCGGACATGCACTTACCCTGCCCAATGTCCCTCAATGCGTAAATCACAATCCTCTTCGTCCCATCCACCCGAATGATCTTTGCCGTGCAATTCGGCGTACAGCTGTGATTAATAAACCTTGCAATGCCCCCCATTTTCGTCGCATCAATCACCGTATCCTCGTCAATCCGGAAGAGATAACTCGACCCAACCCCTTGCATGTCGTACTTGGCCTCTCGGAGATCGGCAACACGCTGGCGCACTTTTTCGCCTACATACTCGATGATCATGTCGTTGGCGGCGATGTTTTCCTGCGCGTACAGGCCCCAGTTGTGGATGGCTGACCGATCGAATTTGACGAGCTTCTTCCGCTTCTTAAGCTGGTTGAAGCGTATGGCGTCACCGTCAGCACCGCTGATCGTCTTCGAAATGTTGATATCGTTAACCAGTCGGCGGTTGTTGGCGCGGTTGGCGCGTGAGTTCGATGTGGACGTCGTCTTGGAGCCGGTTGAAAACTTGAAGCCTTCCACAACGGCTGTACCGCGCTCTTCGACCTTCGCCTGGCGCTGTCGTTCCTCTCTCTCTTTCTGAACGCGAATGCGGTGAGGTAGGTACTTGGACTTCTCTGACTCGCGGATCTTCTTGACGCCCTCTGTCCTTGCACAGCCTGTGGGGTTGGGCACATAATACCCTTGGATCTTGGTCTCTGTCCGAGATACGCCTTCCTCCCCGGGCCGGTTGAGATGCTTGATCTGCTTCTGTTTCCAGGCCCAAGTATGAGCGTCTCCGATCTTAGCCGCAGCCTCCATCATTAACGCCTTATTCAAGAGTCTGAGATCCTCGTCGTCCTTGAGCATGTGCTGCCAACCGTCAATGTCCATGACCACGCTAGGGTCGTCTTCCACAGTGCGGCGGGGATGCGAGGTCGATACTCCCCAATGCACCGAAGCCCGCTCGTCCTCTTCTTCCTCCTCCTCCCGAGGCTCTTCTAGGACAGGCGCAGGCGTGATCTCCTCCTTCAATTCCTCCTCTAGGATGATCTCTTCCTCTTCTCGCAAGAGCTCCACCACTTCCACTTGCGCCGCCTTGATTTCCTCCTGGAGCTGCTTCTTCGTCTTTTTCTTAGGCTTCACCGTTTTCTTCTTGAGCTTAGCCTCCTCAGGCCCCAGAGACGGCACGGGGGTGACGACGACCTCAGGTTCCAGTTTGTCTTCGTTTGCTTCGACACCAAATATAGCGTCCGCCTCCTGTTCAATCATACGAAGCCTCCTGAAACCCTTCAAGGCCTTGTCTGCCTTCTTCCAGATCGGCGAAGAACGCGGCAGAATAGCGAGGACCTGCTCCAGCTCTTTCTCAGCCATGTTCTCTGGATCCTTGTGAATCAAATGGGCCAGCAAGCTGCGAGCATGCGAATCATCCATCATCTCGTCATCGCTGTCCTCGCCCCATCCTGCCTCAATACGCCGCCTCTTGGCCCGATGAGCCCTGCTCGATTCTTCCTCCTCATCATCCGTTGAAGGGGCGCGGCTGATCGGCCGGCTCTCCTGCTCTTCGGTATCACGTGTGAAGGAGCTTCTATTCTCATCATCCGAGTCCTCCTTCTCGTCTCGCATGAGCAGAGCATGATGCAGACCGCGGACATTGCTTCGCTTAGGAGCTGTCGTTTTCCTGCGTTCATCCCCATAAACATTGATGGGCCGCGCCTGTTTCTTCCCTCGAATGCGATTAGGATCATAAGATCCCAGAGGCTTGCGACCGAATTTTCCTGCAAACCCGCCAGGGCGAAGAGGAGCGGACACTGGAGCATCGATACCGGGAACAATGAGTGCAGGTAGCCGTGCCTCGTCCTTGCTTTGGGGATCAGGGATGTTCAGTTTCCTTCGCTTTGCCAGATGCCGTTCAGGAGCCATCAGCTTGAGCAATGCAGGACCTGCGATTCGCGCCTTGACGTCGCCAACCAGCTTTTCTTTGAATTCCTGCTTCAGCATTTCAAGCGCCGCCTTGACGGGATCCAGTTCCTCGGCCCTTTGTTTCTTCTCATATTCCACGTCTTCCTCTTCCTCCCTCGCAACCCTTTCCTCCTCAGCTTTGCGCCTGTTCATCGCTGCTATGCGTTCAGGGCTCGGAGACCGCTCGTAGTCCGGGTCTCCATAGGGCTGGCACTCCATCACCATTTTGTAGGTGAACAACGGGAGCCCGTTACATTCCTTGTAGCATTTTACGGTCTCCTCTTCACCTCGCCTGGAGTTATCAAAGGTAATAAAGTAGCCAGAACGATCACATCGCACAGAAGTCCAACTCCACGCCTTGAGTCGTTTTTGAAGGTGTTCGATGGTAGGACCTAATACAGGAACGGATTCGCAAGTGATGAAAATGTATGGGGTCCGTTTCAATCGTGGTTTTATGGGCTCTACTTCGATGAGATGCGCCAAAGCCGCCTTCTTACCCAATGGTGGGCCGTTCATATGTATCGCGGGTCGCATTCCTGTCCCCCGGCCGGAGGGTCCCTTGGGGACATTCGCAGGAAGATCAGCGACATTAGGTGCAATTGGAGTGGAAGGCGAGCCGGTTTGAGCGGCAGGCGCAAGTTTGGGTCTCAGCTTCTCCTGTTGCGCTCTGGTCTTCTCCACCAACTTGGCGACGAGAGTTTCGCACTTGCGGCCTTCTCTGTCGGTCTGCACCTTGACCTCGCGAAGGCCAAGTCGCTGCTTTGTGCCCTCATTTTGCGCTCGCTTGGCCGAATCAGAAGCTTTCACGCCAGGGATCTTGCGCGATGCGGGCGTGTCCCGGTATTTGACTAGACAAATGCCCAGAGGACTCCCATTGTCAGGGTGAACCTTATTCTCCACTGCCGCGACCTCCCCGAAGGAGCTGAAGAATGCGCGGATCTGGGACTCCGGGGTCAACGGATCGAATCCCGTGACCACAACCTGGGTTGCGGGATCGGGGCCGCAGGAGATGCGCGGATCGAAATTATACGGCTTGAAATTGTACGGGCAAGGTCGGATCTTGAACTTGTGCCTTTGTCCTTGTTTTAGTGGCATGACAAAACCACCAGTGGTATAGCCCGGGAGGGCCAGACGGGGATCGGGAGGGGGGGATGGGTCGCCCTGCAACACAAGTCAAGTTAGCCTTCATGCCGCAGGACGACCACATCTTTGGGTGGGTATATGTGTATGTATCTCACTCACGTACCTTCTCTATTATCTCCTTGTATACGACTTTGCCGCCTTTCTTCTGCGTCGCGTTCAGTTTAGTATCGAGAGCAGGGTCGTACACGGCGCGGTAGCCCATCCTCCCATTTGTAGGTCGTGAGGAAACAGGCGCCTCCGGTGGGGTATGCGCGGGCGTCATGGTGGTGACGTTCTTGCCAGGTGCCGACGGCGCCTTGTCCGGATCAACCAACGCGTGTGACGAGTCATTCGCAGGCTTTGCGGATCGCGGGCTCGGGAGCTTGCCCGGCGGCGACGAGTCTGTGCTTGTCAATGGTGTAAGCGTGTGTATAGATGCGCCCCGTCCCGCGTACGACATTGCGTCGTGGGTGGGCGATGCGAGGGGAACAGTGGGGGTAACCACCAGTCGCTCGAGGTTCTACCGTTCAACAGCGAGCCAGAACGTTGTTCATGTCTCCTATTGAATGGTACTGTATATGGTCTTGCCCTCGCCGTGAGAAGATGGTGATGAGGCACGTGGCGCTAATGCCGCCGGAGTCGCAGCTGGGCGGTTTGCCTAGGGGTGAAGTAGGCTGGCCCAAACGAGACGAAGAATGGGTGACTATGGGTAGTATTACTTGTAGAGCGCGTCTCGAGGATGATGTTCACTGATGCGGTAGGATAAATGTCGGGTCGGTGCGGTCGTGGAGGTGTGTGACATAACCCGGCGTCAAGTGGTGGCAACGGGCCCTAGCAACGCATCCTCATCTCTGTCTAGAGGAAGTAGGTGGAGAGCGCGGACGACGTTGCCGGTACAGAAGATCTTCAGAAAGGACGCGGTCGTGGAAGAACGACACACGCGCGAACCCCGGCTCGCCCTGTGCAGGCGCGAACGCGACGAATGGGGACGGGAACAGCGGAGCTGAAGAGCTGGCTGTGAAGAGAAACCGCGAAGAAGAAAGAAATCCCGTGAGAGAAAGGCGACGAAGGTGGCGGCGGGTGGTGGTGAGCGGGCAGCCCTGGAGGTCAATGGAATGAGGTTCGTCTTTGAAGAGGTTCCCGCAAGCGCAAGTCTTGGCGGCTTCGTTCCAGGAAAGGGGATCGATCCTACCACGTCGTGCACGCCTACCTCCTTCCTCACCGACACCACCTGCGCACAGCGCAGAGACCGGTAATATACCTTCGGAGTTGATCATACTAACCGAGTAGAAGGCGAAAACGCAAGTCTACGTACTTTTCGCCTGCAACGGTCCGCACGCCTTTGCCTTCCTCTGCAGCCCTCCGCACCCTTTCTCCGCCCGCTGCGTCATCGTCATCTCGACGCCTCGCCCTCGGACATCCGGCACGCAATTACTGTGTATAGCTATTCGACGACCATTCCAGTGTTGCGGAGGTATCCAGCGGCCCTTGCTATGTCCATGGCAAATGTTGCGCTGACCATCGGATGCATATGGTGGAGTTGCTGGCGCTCACGTGAAGCGACAATATATAGTATCTAGGTGGAGGAGCACCAAGGGTCGGCTCATACCGCCTGTATGCGTAATAAAGGCAAAGGGACATGCCTTCCAGAATACGTATCCGCCTACAGTTGAAAATCTTCTCCAGACGGCTCCGCACGCTCGTTAATCGGCGCAATGAATTGTACCGGCCCTGTGCCTCTCCAGGGACCTCTCCAAGTTGTATGCTGCCCACTCTCTAGAACATGGTATATCATACACATCCCAGATGCTCCCTTCCCCTCCCCTTTCGGAGCATCTACTCCACGAATTTCCCCTCGACCCACCCCCTCCTCTTCACGCCCAACTCCACGGCCGCACTTCCCCAGTCCCCTCCATGATTATGTCCCTCCCCTCCACTGGCTCCTCCAATACCCGCCCTCTGCAAGCCCTGCTCCTCATTCAGCACCGTCAGCAGGCCAAAGATAACAGGCACGTTGCTCTCAAACTGCAACCGCATGAGCCCATGGCTCACGCTCTCGGCAATATACTCGAAGTGCATTGTCTCGCCCTTGATGAGCACGCCAATGGCGATGATGGCGTCGAAGGGGGCAGACGATGTGGAGGAAGCGGTGTTTTCAGATTTGGAGGTCGAAGAGCCGGTGAGGGAGAGGTTGGTCAGGTCGGAGGCAGAGGCGCCGAGGAGGTCGCCCGCGGCGCCGACAATGCCGCTGGAAGAGGATTGGACTTGTGAGGCCGAGTACATTCTGGGAGGGATATCGAGTTAGCTCTGCAGAGGGTCATGTAAAGAATCTGTCTAGAAGTCGTACTGCTTCACTGCAATCGGCAGCTCCCAGCTTCCAGGCACGCTCTGCACAATGATGTTCTGCTCCTTCACGCCCGCGTTCTTAAGCGCCTTAACGGTGCCATCAAGCAGGGCGTCGATGATCTTGGTGTTCCATCGCGCGTGGACGATGCCGATGCGGAGGCCGGAGCCTGTTGACAACACATTGTCAGCGAGACCTCGGGAGAGCTCTAGGACGAAGGTGAGGAGGGAAAGAAGGGAGGTGCGAGTAAAAGCCTGAGGAGTACAGCCGGATAGCACAGCTCGGCTGATTTCCTTTTGTCGGATCAAGAGAAAAGAGCCACCTCGAAGCAGCACGGGAATGGGTACGAGTCGGAACAACCTGGCGGGGCCTCACCATCATAAGCCTTGGGCGCGCCGGGGCCCTTTAGAGTGCCAGTAGCCATTTTCTCAAGAGTATAAAGTGCGACTGAATGGGTGGGGTGGGTATAGAATGAGCTTTGGAATGGGAAGCGGAAGCATATAGATCGGAGGAGGGGCAGCTCTCAGTTGTCCCTGGCATCCATCTCTCATGCTCCCTGCCCTGTCCTGTCCCCGCACCGCATGGAACGCAAGGGCCACCACCTGCAGCGGCAGCAGCCTGCGAGGGGTCAGCCACACCTCAAGCCACTCCACATCAGTGAATTCATTTCCCGTCATCTCACAGAGGCAAGAACTGGTCAAAGCAGCAGCAGTGAAGAGAATAAAATGTATTTCATCCAATTAAACCTATGAGTATAGCCTGCTCGATACACGAGGGCGACGCCAACATGGCCCCAATCTCATGATGACCAGCATAGAATAATCCCGTGAACCCGTGATGGGATGATGCCCCTCAAAAGTCGTCACAATACCAGCCGAAACAAATCCGTCGCTCAGTGCAAAGCCTCTAGTACGCCAGTTCCCAAAAGTGCTTTTGCTGCTTTACTCGACCGTCACGGACTTGGCCAGGTTGCGGGGCATGTCCACATTCAGGCCTTCGCCCACGGCCATCCAGTAGGCCATGAGCTGCAGGGGGATGACGTTGATCAGACCCTGCAGACAGTCCACATTGGCGGGCACCTCGATCTTGTCCGTCTTGTCGGCGGGGAACTCGGGGTCGTCCTGGTGGCAGATGATGATGGGACGGCCGGAGCGGGCAATGACCTGCTGGTAGGCATTGAGCGACTTGTCGAAGATGGCGTCCCTGGTGAGGATCATGACAATGGGGAGGTTCTCGTCGACGAGGGCGAGCACACCGTGCTTGAGCTCGCCAGACATGACGGCCTCGCAGTGGAGGTACGAGATTTCCTTGATCTTGAGGGCACCTTCCAGGGCGGTGGCGTGCTGAGCGCCACGTCCAAGGAGCAGGAGCGACTTTTGGTTCTTGAAACGCTCGCACAGCTTCTTGATGGGCTGGTCCAGCTTGAGGACCTCCTTGAACTGCTCCGAGATCTTGGTGAGACCGTCCATGATCTCCTCCCTCCTCTTCTGCTTGGACGCGCGGTCCTCGCTAAGAGACAGCGCGAACATGACCATGCATACGAACTGCGAGGTGTAGGCCTTGGTACTGGCGACACCAATCTCAGGGCCAGCGTTAATGTGGACACCGCAGTGAGTCATCAGGGAGATGGAGGAACCGACGACGTTGACGATGCCGACGGTGAGGGCGCCGCGCTCCAAGCAGTACCGGAGAGCCTGGAGGGAGTCGGCCGTCTCACCAGACTGGGAGACGAACACGCAGGTGTCGTCACGGAAGACGGGCGCCTTGCGGTCCAAGAAGTCGGAGGCGAGCTCGACGGAGATGGGGATCTCGGTCAATTCCTCGAAGATGCCACGGACCGCCATGCACGAGTGGTACGAGGTACCGCAGGCAATGAAGATCAGCCTGCGGCATCGCCTGATGGTGCTGATGAACTGACGGAGACCGCCGAGGGTGACGGTCTTGTTGGCGGCGTCCAAACGGCCACGCATGGCGTTGACGACGGACTCGGGCTGCTCGAAGATTTCCTTCTGCATGAAGTGATCGAACTTGCCCTTCATGATCTCCTGGAGCTCAATCTCCAGCGTCTCAATGTTACGCACGTCCTTGGACTTATCGTCCTTCTTGAGCCTGTGGATGTTGAGGGAGCCCTCGTGGATGTGGGCGATGTCATCGTCCTCGAGGTAGAGGACGCGCTTGGTGTGCTCGACGATGGAGGAGGGGTCGGACGAGAGGAAAAACTCGGTAGGCATGGGGAGGCCGTCATCGGAGAGAAAGGCACGGGATTGGGAGCGGTGGAGGAGGGACTTGTCGGGAGGAGCCAGCAAGGTGTTCGCCTTCTTAAGGGCGACATTCTGGGTGGCCTCTTCGGCGGGGAGGGCGGTGGTCTCGTCGGTGTACTCGACGTCGACGAAATCGGCCTTCATCTTCTTCTCTGTGCGGACACCGATGACGAGGGGGGAGCCCTTGCGGGCGGCAATGACCTCGTGGGGGAAGTGTACGGACTTGAGGAGAAGACCGAAGGCGCCCTGGAGCTCCTTGATGACGGCCTTGGCCAGGTCCGGGAAGGACATATCGGCCTTGCGCCGGTCATAGAGGTATTTGGCCAGCTTGGCGATGGCCTCGGTGTCCGTCTCCGTCTCGAACTTGAAGCCCTTGGACTCAAGGAGGGTCTTGATCTCCTTGTAGTTGGTGATGATGCCATTGTGAACGACGGCGAATTCCCAGTTGGGGTCGGATCTGGAGGAGGGGACGAGTTAGCGCGTGGCTGAGGTATGGAGAGGAAGACGGCAGAGGGATCGGCGGTGGGCCAGGTTTCAGGGTTTCAGCGTGCTGACAAGCAGCGGGCGGGCGCTGGAACGGGGGGAAGGGGGAACGAGGGAGACTTACCTGTGAGGATGGCAGTTGAGGCGGGAAGGGGGCCCGTGGGTGGCCCAGCGGGTGTGGGCGATACCAGCGTGGGAATCGAAGACCTTGGACTGGTCGAAGTTCTGCTCGTCGACGAGCTTCCTGAGGGCAGCAACCTTGCCGACCTCCTTTACAGCGTAGACTTCATTCTTATTGTCGCCATCGATTGCGAGGCCGGCGGAGTCGTAGCCGCGGTATTCGAGCCGGGAGAGGCCTGTGGATGGGGGGTTAGCCAAAGAAGCAAAGAGGCAGCGCCTGCGAGGGTGGCAGGCAGTGGGAAAGACTCACCATTGAGGAGTGTGTTAAGAATGTATTTCCTGTCCTTCTCGACCAGGTAGTTGATGTAGCCAAAGATTCCGCTGTTGAGGGGTTAGTTATGGGGGGTGCCAATGATGATGATTTGGAGTTGGTGGAGGGGTAAAAGTGAATTGGGCACCTACCACATGGCGAATGGATAAGAGTGTAGCGATTGGGCGCAGGGCCGAAGTAGCAGCAGAAGCGATTGCAGGCGCTGTGGGCAAAGCGAATGTTGGGTGGGAAGAGAGGGAGGGGGAGAGAGAGAGAGAGAGAATGCGAAGCGGCAGACGGGGGAGTGAGTGTGGGTTATGTAGGCGGGTGGGGGAGTAGCGAGGGGCGGGGGATTGGTGTGTGTGGATGAATAGATGGCAGGAGCGAGAGGAGAGGAGAGATGATAGAGCGAGAGAGAGAGAGAGGGAGAGAAAGACGGTGTGCAGGGAAACAAGTTCAACAAGCGGTGATTGATTGATTTATTGTTTGCAGGGCTTTGCTTTATATGGATCCTGCCCAGGCCAGTAGCCAGCTGGTGCAATCGCAATCCATCCATGGAACGGCGGCGCCTCTCAAGGCCCTCCTCCACCCAGCCTCCACCCAGCAACGAGCCAACGAGCCAGCGGTGGGCAACGGTGGGTCCCACGCGGCCACACCAGTTGACGCTTGTTGCCCGGCCGTCTTCACGGTCTGCAGCCATGGATGATGGCCCATCTTCAGACTTCAGCTGCTGCACGCTAAAAATCACCGCTGCAGCGGCCAGCCTGCCCGTGGTCCTGGCGGCGGCGCCGTGGCGGTGGCGCGTCCTTTGGTGTGTGTCACTGTCACTGTCTGCCGTTCCCTGTCGACAAGAGCGGACGAGAGAGAATCGTTCGAAAAGGGTCCTGCAGTATGCACAAGCACAGGTTTGGTGATTCCCAGATACATGGCGGTTGTGTCGATAGATATGCCCATTGTGGTCCTTTTTTCTGCTCAGTTGTGTGCCCCTCTCCCCTTTCACGATTCCGCCCTTTCACCCCAAACAACACAAGTTCCTCACCACCAACGCAGTAATACTACAACATTCTACAGAGTACTCCGTACCCATCTTTCCCTTCTCCCACCCTTCACATCTCTCCCCCTCTCCCGATTTCGTCATCGCGCAGACGGGCCCTTTCCTGTTCCAATTCCCCCCTCCTCTACTGTGTACAGGACCAGGACCAGGACCAGCATCTGCCATGGGCACACTCGGCCAATACATATCAAAGCCCCGTCGCCCCCGTTCCTGATCTTCGCCCGGAACAGGAGATCCCACCGGCGGGATCTGGAGGCGCAGCACCTGGGCTCCCACACGGCTGCAGAAAATAGAAACAAACTAAACCCTCTACTCTGGAGCCTGCACACTAAGCGTAGCGCTGCCCCATCGCTGCACCCGGGCAATAATGCTTTGTCCTCCCCAAAGTCCCCCTTTTTCTCGCTTTTCGATATGCATGGTATCCATTTTTGGGAGGGCCACAGGAGCCGACTGCCGGCAGTCTATCTATGCATACTATTGCATCCCTAGGAAAATCCATGACTGCTCCAGTAGTCAATAATAATAATTCATCGTTCCAAGCTTCCAAGTGAGGCTCTGGCCCACAGGCACCATGCCGCTCTCAGCCGACCTCACGCCAGAGACTTTCTTGTTCCAGCTCTTCGGCTTCCAAGGTTTTACAGTAGTGGTGGCTAGTGCGTGGCTGGACCTTTTGAACATGGAATCAATTCATGAATGGGGAAACACGTGCCGTCCACTGGCCAGCCCTCCCGAAGTGCATCCGCAGCAAGTCCCCGTAAGCAGTGCCACCATCTATCTACACAGTATCAATGCACCTCTGTGCATGTCTGCCCGTGAGTGTGGAGTACGGAGTACACATTGACCACATTGCGTACTCACTGCCACCATCCGAGAACATTCAACACACTCAGAGGACGCGGCCGGCGAGGGCATCCATCGAGCAGACACTGGATTCTTTTCTTAGTACCCCGTCTAGCCTCCTAGCTCCTGCTCGCCTTCTCTCTGCACATGGCAAGGCCGTCATCATTAGCTACTTATTAGTCCTCCACGATTACCTGTACATGCCTCCACACGCTCACAAGCAACCCGGAAAACCCTGCAAGGGTGGGGAATACTGTTACACAGTAGCAATGGGAATTCCAAAAACCCCGTTGCTATTTCCAGCTTCGTGCATCCGCCCGTGTAGTCTAGTCTACATCCTTGCAATGCCATCCATTTCTATCCAACCCATACATCCTCATATCGCCCATCGTCGACATGCTTTCTACATGGAAATGCTGATACATACAAAGAGAGAAGAGAAGAAAGGATCTTCAACCCCAAAATAATGCTATGCTTGGAATCCACATCTATGCAAAAACATAACGCAACATTCTCCAAAACCTCCTAACTCAAGTCGTAGCTGTGCAGAAAAAAAAAAAGGGAACAATCACTGGTCGCAATACCCAGGCGCTTTCGGGGGCCCTCCGCTGACCCAGCTGTGCACTGTGAGCACAGTCGTATACACCATGCCCACAAGACCGAGAACACAGAGCAGCAAGTCGATGATGCGCTCGCGCGCCGTCCGAGATACGGCTTTGTAGTGCAGCATGGGCTGCATCACACACAGTTAGTTCCACTCTTCGATACCAATCATCGGAAACACTCACCGGATAGATATATACAAGCGGAATGCACGCGAAGCTCCCCACCAGGCTGACAAACTTGTCCAAGTCGTTCGCACCCACCCACGCGAGCAGCGCGCACAGCATCACCATGAAGAACCGGAAGAAGTTCTTCTTCCACTTGATATACGGGTTGTACTTGCCCGTCCGGCTGAACAGCTGCTGGCTGGTGATCTCAATCGCCGGATACAGCTGCAGCGGCGTCGACAGCAGGATCGCCAGCGAGTAGATGAACTGCACCCCGTTCACAAACTTGTTGTCCTGCGGCATGTTGAGGATCACGACCGTCTTGGTCGCCGACCCAAACGCCGCGTACGATAGCGCCCCCATGCTCGTGAACACCACCGTGATGAGCACCATGACGCCCGCCAGCACCCCGGGGAACTTCTTCGGCTCCTTCATCGCCGTCTGGATGGGGATGATGAGCCCAATCCCCTCAAACGTGAAGATGGCCGTGCCAATGAAGAGCGTCCACGACTGCGAGTTGAAGCTGACAATGTCAGCCACCCCTCCCTGCCCGACAATGGTGAAGAGGTCGAAATAGTATAGATACACCAGCCCAAGCAGGATGAAGACGTCCGCGACCAGCGCCAACTTCTGGATCTTGTTGATGTTGCGGTACAGCGAGATGGGCAGAAAAACCACCATCTGCATCAGGATCAGGTATTTGATGTCGATGTTCGTCCGGCACTTGGACACCGCCAGGATGAAGGCCTGCAGGTTTTCCGAGACGAACACAATATAGGCCGACGTGAACCCGATCTGCGAGATGACCAAGGAGAAGTTGATCATATTGCGCATCCAGTTTCCATACAAGTGATAGCCCATATCTCCAAACGAGTGTTCGACCACGAGGCGAGTCTTGACCAGTAGCACAAAGCAGAAGTACGATATGCCCGCGATGCCGAGAAGAACCACATTGGAAAACAGCATGCCGCCGTTGAGGAAGGCCCGTGGGAGAAACAAGACACCGGTGCCTACGAACGATTTGAGGAGCAGCAATGCCGCGCCTGTAGGGCTGGCTTTTCCAGCCTGTTTGTCCTTTCTCTTTCTGCGCTTCTTGCCCGGGGTCAACAGCGCGCTCGACTCTCCATACTCGTGCTCTTCTTCGGTCTGAACGCCAGAGTCCAGAGCATCCGAGGAGAAGTACTCGTCGGGTCCCAGCACTTCATCGTCTTCCTCGAGCGACTCTCCAGCAAAGTGGCCATACAGAGTAAGGAACTCCAAGAAGTTGTTTGTGAAGACCTGGGGCTGTGGTCGCGGTTGTGTAGTGGTCCCATAGTTGGAAGGCCCCGGCACAGGAGCAGGGCTAGCGGCAGATCTGCGGAGAAAGTTTCGTCGGAAGCCGCCTGGTTGTTTGATCGAATCCACATCCAGGACTGGGTCGTCTGGCCTGGGACGAGACGCATGAAAGCTTGCGCTCCGTTTCATTCTCGCCCGCTCCTCAGCTTCTTGCTGCTCCGACCATCGATATATCTGCCGCGTTATGTCCCCGCCCTGCAGCTGCAAGCTAGAGAACTCCTCCTCATCTGAGCTGCCTCCTCCATTCTCACTACCGTGTCCATTCGCTAATCGCGCCCCGCTCGCCGACCTATACCTTGCGGCCAGATTCGAAGAGGAGGGCTTTTGCGGCCCTGCCAGATGGCGGCGGATGATCTCTGGATCTTCGTACGGGGCGGGGGAGCGAGAGCGTCCATCGAATGAGCCAATATGCGTACTGGGGGGACCGCGAATGGAAGGTGGTCCTAGATCAGGAGACAGCGGGCGCACCGGCGGTGTTCCGAATCGTGGTGGGCTATTGCCAAAGGAGTCTCGTAGCGCCGACGACAGCGCGGATTCACCAGGTCCAGGTAGGGAGGATTGCGGATTGTCACGTCCAGCAAGGGGTGTTTGAGACGTAGACGGCTCCTCAGAAGCGAGTTGGGCCGGCGTGGGAATCTGCCGTACAGATGGCGATCCGCCCGGTAGGGAGGAGGGCACTGGGGAGCCTAACCGTGCCGTGGACTGAGCCCGCGAAACACTCTCCGACGCTGGTGAGCTCCGCCCCGAATCCCTTGAGGATGAAGGCACCGGACGTGGCTGTGAAGCCCCTGAGCGCTCTGCGTCCATAATCGCGGACACAGATTCGAGTTCGCCCAGCTAAGCTGGAGATGGGCGTTGGTCTACAGGCGACGAGAATTCGTATCGGATTGTATCGGCGATAGGATTCTGCAGACAGGCAAGTATGGTCAGAACGGCATTCCTGTGATGCGGCTCGTGGGACCCTCCGGCTAGAGGTAGCGCGTACCGAGGGGTAGTATACAAAGTGAGGGAGTGAGACGATGAGGGTTGCAGACGAAGGAGGTCTGCTCTAGACTAGAGGTGAGGTTGGCGTTGGGTAGTTGACCCGTGGACGTGGCTGAGGTCATTGGACCAAACAACTGGTTGGTGCAGTGGGCAGTGGGCAGTGGGCCGCCTCGGCCCACTGCGTGGGGTGCCCTGGACCTGGTGCGCGTGGGCGTGGGGTATTGGCTGGACGCGCCGAGCCAATTGCAATTGCAACCCACTGCAACCTTATATCAACACCCAAGGGACAAAACAACCTCGAGTTCTCCCCCCTCGGCGACCTTGATTGAGACCTGGATCTTCATTCCTCACAGGCTCACGCTACTCTGGAGTTCGTCCCGCTGCCTTTTGTGTTCGTGCGTTTCATGGACTCAATCGATTGCTTCAGGACCTTGGAGAGCATGCAGTGAACCTTGTGGGATAGACGCATCTGCCCTGTGACACATTGACAGCTCTCTGGCCGGGGAGCATGACAGACGCTGGAGGTGGCCTGGGCACAAGGAGGCGCATGCCACCACGGTCGCATTCGAACTTCGCTGCACGCACTGCAAGAGATGATGCCGCCCAGCTAGACCGACAGTCCGCTGCCTTCCCATCACCATCCAATGAAGAGACACCGCTTCTGGGCGTGGATGCCCATTTGCACTCTCAAAATGGGGCTCAGAACGAAGGGACGGCCCCTGAACGGGACCATGGGATCGAATCTATGAGAGACTGGTTTTCCAGAGCCTGGCGCTCCTCTGCTTTCCATTCCCACGGAGATTCCTACGAAGGTAAACGGGGAGGGCCAGCGAAACCACGCCCCGGCGCCTTTCCAAGGCCAGTGGGAGGCACTGCTAAGCTCGGGACCTTCAATGGCGTCTTCGTTCCCGTGACCCTGAATGTACTTTCAATCCTCATGTTTCTGCGGTTCGGCTTCATCCTCGGGCAGGCCGGTGTTGTTGGCATGCTGGGTGAGTTCCGAAGCCCTTCTGCACCTGAATCCCGTTGACCAGCGAAAGGTATGCTGATTGCGTGCTATGCTATCAATCTCTTGACGACCATGTCCATCTCCGCAATAGCTACCAACGGCACTGTCAGAGGCGGAGGCGCCTACTACCTGATATCTCGCAGTCTTGGCCCGGAGTTTGGAGGCTCAATTGGCATCGTCTTCTATCTGGGCATGGTGTTCAACACGAGTCTGAACGCAGTCGGTCTCATTGACTGCTTCATAGAAAACTTCGGGTTCCATGACGGTAGCTGGGCCCACTGGATGCGTCAAGGCTTCTGGTGGCAATACACATGGTCCACTCTCGTGCTGGTCCTGTGCACTTGCGTCTGTCTAGCCGGCAGTGGGATCTTTGCTCGCTGTAGCAATGGCTTACTTGTCATCCTCCTCGTTGCCACTTTCAGCATTCCCATCTCGGCTTTTGTTGTAAGTCCTTTTGAGAATCGTGCACAAGGGATCAGGTATACCGGCTTAAGTTTGGACACTTTCCGGGAGAACCTGATGCCACGCTTTACACGCGGCGCTGCTGGAAGTCAGATCAAGGGGAAAGAGAATTTTCAGGACTTGTTTGGAATCCTCTTTCCTGCTACGGGTGGTATTTTTGCGTAAGACATCCCAACTCTTACACAGTTACCGGAGCATATATATCTGACTTGCCCAAGTGGTGCCAGCATGTCCGGCGACCTGAAGCATCCAAGCAAAGCCATCCCTAAAGGCACGCTGAGCGGCCTTGCCCTTACCCTCTTCTCATACGCTATTGTAATACTGTCAATGGCCGCGACGATTACCCGGGCATCATTCGTTAATAATACCAATGTCATTCAGCTGGTATGTCAAGCTCGACATGGCTCACAACATACTAACAACGTTTGAAGACGAATATATCTGGGGTGCTGATATTACTAGGAGAGTTTGCGACCTCGGCTTTTTCCGTTCTAATGGGCGTAATAGGTTCCGCGAAGTTGCTCCAGGCATTAGCTCGCGACCATCTGATACCGGGTCTCTCTGTGTTTGGCCAGGGAACGCAGAAGTCTGACGATCCGACGTACGCCATTCTTTTCACCTATATCCTCGCCCAGCTCACCATGCTTTCCGATATCAACCAGATTGCGTCATTCATCACCATGACATATCTAATGACTTTCCTCGTCACGAATTTGGCGTGTTTCCTCTTGAAGATTGGCTCAGCACCCAACTTCCGTCCATCCTTTCATTTCTTTAATTGGCAGACTGCAGCCATCGGTGCAGTTGCGAGCGGTGCCACTATGTTCTTCGTAGATGGCTTCTACGCATCGGGCTGTGTTGCACTGCTGATGGTCATCTTCTTGCTCATTCACTACACCACACCTCCAAAGCCATGGGGTGATGTTAGCCAGAGCTTGATATACCATCAGGTGCGCAAGTATCTTCTGCGACTCCGTCAAGAGCACGTAAAGTTCTGGAGACCTCAGATCTTGCTCCTCGTTAACGATCCGAGACGACAGTATAAGTTGATCCAATTCTGCAACTCATTAAAGAAAGGCGCTCTATTTGTGTTGGGCCATGTCATCGTGTCAGAGGATTTTGCCTCTGCGGTACCGGAAGTGCGACGGCAACAACAAGCCTGGACAAAGTACATCGACTTCTCCAGAATCAAGGCTTTCGTCAACATTGTTATATCGCCTGCTGTGGAATGGGGTGCTAGGAACATTGTTCTTGCTGCTGGACTGGGAGGGATGAGGCCAAACATTGTCGTTATGGGATTGTAAGTGTCCACCTATTTATGCTTGTACAATCATCCCTGATGTCACGGAATTAGCTACAACCTTGGGGAGTTGAGAGAATCAAGAATCTTGGATGTGCCATCGTCTCAGCCATCTCGCCCTGCCAGCAAAGCGGAAAATCATCCCACTACGTTACAAGCTGTACGTGCTGCCGCTAAACGACGAGCTTCAGACAGACTGGCAGGAGCTCTTCCCACGGACTCTATCAAGCTAGAAAATGCAGTCTCGATCCAAAGCTACGTCACGGTCGTTGAAGATCTCATTCTCCGGCTCCAAATCAACGTTGCCATTGCCAAAGGATTCCAGGATTTGGAGGTGCCATTACCCAAGCCTTCCAAAAGGCAAAACGTTCTCAGAGTGTTCGGCCTCGGAGAGGTCGAGGAGGAGCCTTCAAAGAAGTACATCGATATGTGGCCCATCCAGATGTCTGCGGAAATAGCCACAGCGGGAGACGACCCTACGCGGAAAAATGCCCTCACCACAAATTTTGACACTTATACATTGATTTTACAGCTCGGCTGTATCTTGAACACTGTCCCTTCATGGAAGCGTACGTACAAGCTCCGCGTCTGCGTCTTCGTGGAGTATGAGAGTGATGTCGACGAAGAGCGAGGCCGTGTCAGCACGTTACTTCGGAACCTCAGGATAGAAGCACAGGTTGTTGTCTTTTGGCTAGCAAGTGGCGAGCTCAAAACGTACGAAGTAATCATCAATGGGAGTCAAGTGGAGGACTGCGCGCAGGCCAGAGCCGATGTCAACGACGCACTCCAAAAGGAGAAATGGTGGAAAGACATGCAACGACTGCGGCAGGCTGGTAAAATCAGCTCAAGCCAGGAGTTAACTCATGCGGCGGATCTTCTCGAGGCCGTCACCAATTGGCCAACAGGCAATTTCCAGCATGGCAGACCTGAGTCCAAACCAAAGCGCTTTGCCCAGCTTCGTAAGCTCGTGCGGAGGAAACATAGAACTTCGGTGGCCAGCGTACTTGAAGCCGGGTTCAGAATGGGCATGCGTAGTCAACGGCTGCCAGCTCATCTTTTGTCCGACAGCGATTCTTCCTCAGGCGAAAGCGAGAACGATGCAGATGATGAAGCGGTCCATACGGACAGTGAACCCGCAACGGACCCTGACTTGACCGAGTATGATCTGGACGCTTCGGATGAGGGACAAGCTGACCGGACAGCCACTCCTATCAGAAGAGCAAAGAGCATGAGTGCCACGATGGGCAGCATCCCTTACATTGGGAAACGGCTCGGCCTGCGCAAATCCTTATTCAAAGATGATCAACCTGGCCAAAAGGCCAGGCCAGAAACCGGCTCCTCATCTTCAACTCCTGCCCAGTCGGCTAGACCCACATCTATACCAGCATCCGACAACACCGCTGTTCTAACCCCCAGAGCATCTCCTAGCCTCTCAACGTCTCCCCGATCGTCAGGATCGAAACCTGCATCTCGACCTCCTCCAATCCGGCAACAGTCCATCCCTAAGTTCACGTCCAAACCCCATCCTCACATAGCCCCTGCACCCAAGGAGACAACCGGGCCATCCATAGTGTTTGTGGATACGCCAGAGCCATCGACGGGCGTAACGGAAGACCCAATGGCAACATATGCATCCGTCGAGCCCTTACCAGGGCCTTCCAGCACAATGTCGCCCCCACAAAATTCATCACGAGCTCGTCCATCCCATGTGGGCGACCATAGTAATATTGAAACACCTTCGCAAGCCCCAGCGGCAACCGGTTACCCCCTACAGAGCGCCATTCCCCTCTCTTTCAACGACCTTCCTTGCCGCGCCCAACACCTCATTCTGAACGAGCTGATTCGTCAAAATTCGGAGGAAACAGCCGTCGTGTTCACGACGCTGCCCAGCCCGGTCGAGGGCACGTGTGAAAGCGAGACGGATAGTGTGAAGTATATCAGTGACTTGGAAGTGCTGTGTTTGGGGTTACCACCTGTGCTTCTAGTCCATAGTAATAGTATGACGGTGACGATGAACCTGTGAAGGACTTGGTGGATGATGGGAGTTAACTTATATGCTATGCATCTGTTATTGGGAGTTGAGGACACTTTCATATTACCATTCCGCTAGTCATCTCCGCAGCCGAGTCTCCTAGTGGTAACAGAAACCACTGATCACTCTCTACCCTTATTGACTCCTCTTTACGTTCGAGCCATACATTTGACTTATTATCAACTCAAAGCAGTTCTCGATTCGCGGTGATTTATCTCATGATCAACGCATATCCGGTCAGCTAGAGTTGACCTAGTGCTTATGTTATGTTCAAGTAGAATCCAATGGGG
Source organism: Westerdykella sp. P71 (assembly GCA_019022765.1). Taxonomy (NCBI): domain Eukaryota; kingdom Fungi; phylum Ascomycota; class Dothideomycetes; order Pleosporales; family Sporormiaceae; genus Westerdykella; species Westerdykella sp. P71. The sequence continues at coordinate 47,872 of JAFHBW010000065.1, forward strand.
TGGTCCCACCTTAACGTTTTGGTCGGAGTTAACATAATCCCGCACGAGTATTTGTGAGCTACACGTCACGTATTTCGTCCTACCCATCACCACGTCCAGGTCGCACGAGAAAAGGCGGAGATAATTTGGCTTCACTATAACCGGATGAGCCAATAGACAGTAGGGTTCCACGGATCAACGGTCGATGTTGCAGTACCATCTAGAGAATGGGTTGCCTTACACCTCAGTACGAGCTGATTATCAATAGCGAAACATGTACGGTTCCACTGGATACATATACATACACAGGTATATAAACTCGTCCCTCGATACCAATATTCAGCACCTCATCGGAAAGCAGAGCCCCCTTCGGCTTTGATCTAACCTGTCTACGTCCTCCATACAACATAAGTCCAACCTTCTTGCTAACCCGCTATCCCGTATTCCTAAGATCCGCACAATGCCCCTCGAGTTCCGTCCTGCTCCTCAATCAGTCACAGCCTTCCCTGGCTCCAAACACATTCGTCATGACATCTACCCGTCAATCTCTCCCTCACTCACCCCCGCACTCCATCAACCTGGAAAGGTTGTCCTCATTACCGGAGCAGGACGTGGCTGCGGCCGTGCGATGGCCTTGCAGTACGCGCATGCGCGTGTCGCGGGGATCGTGCTGGTCTCTCGAACCCTTCCCGAGTTAGAAGAAGTGGAACGCGAAATCGGAAAAATCAACCAAGACATCAAAGTAGCAAAACACGTAGTCAATGTCTCGGACGAGAAAAGCGTGTTCAATTGTGCAGCTGCTGTTGAAAAAGAATTCCATGGACGACTCGACGTCCTCGTGAACAACGCCGGCGTGGCATACGCCTGGCTCCCCCTCGCGGACACCGATCCCTCCGAATGGTGGAGTACATACGAAATCAACCTCAAAGGACCTTATCTCTTTCTCCGGGCACTCCTTCCCCTCTTGACTGCCACAGCGGAGAAGTTCAAGACACTGACGCACGTCGTAAACATTACCAGCCAAGGAGCTCATATGATCAGTCCAGGAGGTTCGGCGTATTTTACAAGTAAGCTTGCGCTGATAAGGTTGACCGAGTTGGTGGACGTGGAAGAGGCTGGAAGGGGTGTGTGCGCCGTTGCTGTGCATCCCGGGGGTGTGGCGACGAAGCTAGCGAACCAGTTTGAGGAGGTCAGAGCTTGTAAGTCGGATTGACACATTGCTCCCAATCATTATGAACAGGATGGCTAATGTGATGGCAGTTCTAAAGGATACGCCGGAGTTGTCGGGCGGCTTTGTGGTGTGGGCGACTGCCGGGGAGAAGAAGTGGTTGGCTGGGAGGTATCTGAGCGCGGATTGGGATGTGGATAGGTTGGAGGAAATGAAGGAAGAGATCGCCGAAGGAGATAAGTTGAAAGTAAGGCTCGAAGTCTAACGCGCTCATGCGGACACAGATGTTGTATACATGCAGTGCATAGCTCAGCTTTAGGGCCTGCCTATAGAGGCGACGGAATCGAGATAGAGAAAAGCCCGTGATCAGCCGAGGCGAACAACCATTGCCGCATCCACATGTTCTGAGCGCTCCTGGGGAATGTCCCTTGCCAGCTATGCCTGGCCATTGTACCAAAGTTGTCCCAATCATATACGGCATATGCATTTCTCCCGCGAAACCACCCTCACACAGCCCCATTCACAATAACCCCACAATGTATATTAGCTGAAGTTCAGGAAGGAGGAAGCAGGCAGCACAGTAACAGGATAATCAAAACAATGAAACGGGCGAGGGCCTCTTCGGCCAATGTAGATCTCAAGCTCTGTTTGCCGGTAGAGGTAGAGGGAGCTCGGTGGAGTTCGATCGGTAGTTTCTCGTGAGTTTTAGCCCCGCCCATCGAAAGAGGTCGGAGGAGGTGAGCTTGACCTCACCTGCTACTAGCCAGTATGCGCCGAGTGGCAGGTGCCAACCTTCTCACCTTTACCCTAAGTTGGACACCATCGACTCCCAGTTGTCTCGGCTTTGGTTCCAAAATGCATGCCACTTTGGCTAACTTATGTATTAAGGAGAAGATGAATTTCGAATCCTCCCAAACGCCATCATACTATGCAAACGGACCTCTAATCATCTTCATCAAACTTATTTGCGAACTCGCCCAATAAAATATCATCTGGTGCAGGACCACGGTGATTCCTCACTGCACACTGTGAGCGAAGGCGTTCTTGTAGAAGAAAAGGGAAAACTCACCCCACTCAGTCTCGACGCGGAAGAAGATCCAGATCCACCTTCTCATTACCTCCAGAACTTGCATAAGGAAAATGCCCCCTTCTAAATCATTATAATGGTCCAGACGTGGACTCAGTTTAATGATCCAAGTACACCTCAAGATGGCGTCTATAATTATGGCCGCATAATAGAACTCCTTTGCGTGGAAAAAGCGATACTTCCTCAAGCCAACCGGGTACTCCGGATTTTCACGTTCGCGCTTGGGTGAGAAGATCGTAAGATCCCAATCACGAGCTACATCCCAATAAAAGGAGTAGCCCGAATTGACCACGACGGCAGCTAGCCATAGGCGGAAAAGACCCGCTTCCGACAGGCCATATTGTGAGGGGGTGGGAGACCGTTGCATGGCGCTGAGGATGATAACCGGGAATGCAGTGGAGTATTTCAGAGCGTTGGCCAGATGTACTCCGCCCCAACCTGTCGTCGGGTTTATCTGTCCAGTGCCCCTATTTGCTCTTTGCACGCGGAAGTATTCTATCAAGCACTGGCGCAGCCGTATGAGCGAGGGTATCGCTATTACGAACGGAACCCAGAATCCGCCTCCGCAGTTCCGATCTGGTGGACCAGTGGACGAACGCTTTGACGAAAAAAACATGCACAACGAGATGAATAAATCCCCCAGCACCTTTGCGTAGCTCGTAAGCGCATCTGCGAGCAGTATGTCGCCGAACTTTCCATCTTGGGCCTCGGCCAGCCCTCCGATGGATATGCGCTTCAGCGTCGCAAGCGTGCGGGAGCGACCATTGCGGCTCAGGAAAGGTATTGGTGCGATAAAGCCGACCACAAGGATCAAGAGATATATGTTCGGTAAGATCTCCCAGCGTGCAATATCCTTTGGGCTGCCGCTTGTGAGTCCCCAGAAAAGGAGGAGAAAGAGAGCGAGCGGTATCGACAAAAAGATAGCTATACGGTAGCAGGAAAGGTGATGCGGTGGATGATGGGGCGATGAGCGCGAAGGATATCGGATGAGACTGGGGACATCAATCCTGACCAAGCTGAGATAGTGAAGGTTGAGGCCCCATGCCCAGATGCCTGTGTGCACACGGGTCAGTCTGCGTTTTCGGCGTCGAGGGATACGCCAGAGTCATTACCTAGAACAATAATGAGGGCAACTCGGTACGGAAGGGGCAACACGCGACTGAAGCTATCGAGCTCTGGTTCGGTGGTCCCATCAGCATCCATTCTTTAACCTTGGGCGGTTCGTTCTCCACGATTTCTCGCACCAACACCCTTCATCCAGCGGAGTCATAAATGAGTGACTAGGGCCAGAAAAGGTCTCTCCTTCCAGATTTCCGGATCGTATGAGCGTAAGGGTTTTGCTGGGCGTGTCCACTTACTGAATCCAGGAGGTTGCGCAAAAGTTACGCCACATCCAAATGACTAATCGCACATAGATGTTCAGCTGCACCGCCACCCGTCCCTTGCCCTTCCAAGGTTGTCGCCGGGACCGGGACGGCTTCGGCTCTGTCCGCACCCCAGAGTGCCAAGCGTCGGAGCTCTTGAGAGCTTGTGAGACTTTTATTGTCACCATGACGTGCACTACGTCAAGACTCGCAGTTGCTGAGACCATTTCGATTCCAACTGTAGCGTTTATTATCGTTCCCTCAATCCCAATTGCCCCCTGAGACGACGTCGGACATTTCCTCCCTCGAACCCCCACCACTACCCAGCACATTCTCACCTCCAATACGATGTCGAGAACCTCGATTCCGAAAGTTTTTTTGGCGGGCGGTGTTGTAGGCATGGGATACTATTGGTACATGCGCCAGTATTGGTTTCCGAAGACATCAAAAACCGAGCCGAACCCGTTCAAGACGGAGGGTGTAAAGAACATTGAGGATAGATATTCTGCAGGCGGAGGCATGCCCAATCATCAGCCAGGAACGGCGACCAAGACAGGTATACATAACTGAGAAATGCCATGGCAGCAACCGGGGGTTATTCTAACGGAGTATTTCAGGGGACGCAACGAATACGGAGACAAGACAGCAAGGCGTGAGCAAAGGTTAAGGTCCCGATTCTGCGGAGTTTGCGCGCAACATCACCGATCGGAAGACTGAAGTACGCGGACCACACCGCTGAGTTGTGTGCAATGCAAATGAGTGTTTGTTCCCATGATACACCGTGAGCGGAACCCCATACGATTCCTGGCCACGGGGTTCTTGGAGTTGGCACATGTCTTTCTAAGAAAGGACAACTTTCTCTTCTGCGATGGGATAGAAAGCGTTTTGTACATATAAACGTCCATTGATCCATTGCTTCTTGCGGGCGGCAGACCGAGGTTCTTTGTAAAACATCATGTACTTATATCCTGACTCTTGGTGTGTGTTATATAAAATGGCGATTTCCCCCCAGGATCGTGGAACTGGATTCTTTTTATCCTTCCTAAGCATGTATCAAACCGCCATATGATAGTGTGATAATGCAATCAACGAATTGTGATTGACGAAATACCATCTATAGGGCCTCCCAAGTAACAGTAGAAGTATCCCGTTATCCCAATTTCTCTTATACAGTAGGGGTGGATTCAAGGGCCAAGGATCCATTACCTCTGGCCCCAATTTAGATACCTAGGTAGGTACCCCGCCACTTCCCGCATCTACACAGTAGACCCATAACCTCCGATAATGAGCATAAAGCCATGCCATCTTTAACGGCTGCATCATGCGTGTTCAATACAGCCGAACTTGTCGAACTTATCCTCCTCCATATCCCACCACGCGAGCGCCTCACGTCACTCACACGCGTGTCACGCAAATTCCAGTCCGTAGTCCTCAACTCGCAAGCCCTGTTCTTCCGACCAGACGCCACCATACCTCCAACTAAATGGATCCTAAATCCTCTCCTTCGTGACAAATTCAAACTGTGGTTCATCCATTACGACTGTCCTCAGGATCTCCCATCCGTCCCTAGGATCAGTGCAGACATCATTGGTCATGCCGGGGATCCGAAAAGAGACTCCTTCCTCCACCCAGACGCTAGCTGGCGCCGTATGCTCGTCATTCAACCGCCGCCAAAATTCCTAACCATCACGAACTTTTCCTCGCCTTGGGAAGAGCCGTTGTCGTCCGCTTCGCAAGCTCTCCTTTCCTTCGATGACGAGGAAGCGGGCGGTGTGACCATGGGTTCTATCTATGACATTTCCGTCTCGATATCGTTCTTCTACCTGAATGCACAATTCGGGCTGTTTGTTCAAAATCAGGACGGCAAAGCCCCGAATATAACCTTAGCCTTGTATACAGGGCCGAGACGGAAGGAGGGTTCCGACAATCATTCGCGTATCCGCGAGGACCCCAATAGTATTCGATCAAAAGCGGAGAAACGATGGGAATGTGGGGATCGCGTGAAGTTGGAGCCGCTAGAAGAGGTGGTGGTGGTTCCTTGGGTGAGGAATGATTTGACGCCTGAACGGGGGGCCTTTTCCATAGAGGAGTACGTGACGAGAAGGATTGCGGAGCATCAGAAGAATAGGTAGAACAATTGAATTTGGTTGCATACGAACCGTTTGATCTTAGACCAGAAGCCCGGGGCAGTATTGGCAAGTCGATGTTTCGCCGACGTGTGATGATCATTTTTCACATGCTATCCGCGAAGTGGCAGGACATGCTGCACCAGACAACTCTGCCTACACAACGGACATTCAGGCTTCTCCCGCGCCCAGTCTGATATACACGTCCAGCAAAAGACATGCCCGCAAGTCGTTACGCTCGGATCCTTCATCTCCTCCAAACACAGCGTGCACTTTCTATTCCCACCTCCTATCCACGCCATGGTCTCCTCATCACTTAGCTCATACCGTGGCGTATCAGCCGCAGGCGTGTGTGTCCACTTATGCAGCTCCGACGGCGTTGAAGTTGGGTTTGCCGAATCAAAAAGGAGTGCGTTGTTCGCACTGTATGCATTCGGATCCAGTGACAGTTCGACACCTCCACCTACGATGGCTGTCGCGCCTGTGCCGGCTCCAAGCGCCCCCGTACCGACTGTATCAGGGGCCATGGTGTTCTGTAAGTGCAAGTATGCCTGCACAGCCATCTGCAATGCCAGCAACACGCCCAGAACTTCATATCCCACTCTCGAGTCACCCTCGTGCACTGTTCGCGTAAAGATATATCTTAAATTCCATATCCTCTTCGAAAGATGATAGTACGACCCGGTGAAGTAGAATGTCGCCAATGACAGCGCATAAATCGGCGATGGCGAAGTGATGGTATCCAAATTCTGAAGAATGTAGTTCTGGATCCGCGCACCTAGGGGTTTTGACGACGACACCTTCTGCCCGCTTTCACGCGCTTGGAATTGTGCTTTGGCCTGAATGCGTGCGTATCTCTTCAGGTTTGCCTCTAACTTTGCGCGTACCCTTCGTCGGAATGCAGGGAGGATTCGGCCGAGGAGGTAGGGCCCCAATATACAGCTTATGATATATCCTGCTCTTCTTCCCAAGGCTGGCAACCGTCCTGTCTCGCCTTCCACCTGGACGATGTCGCAATACTCCTCGCCCAGGGTTCGGTTGCCGATTAATGTCGTGAGACCAAGGTATAAAAGTTCACTCAGGACGTGAGTCTCGGAGCTATATGAATGTGAGAACCGCGCGCCGTATATCTTTCGCAGCAGGGAGGAGAGCTGTTCTGAAAGCACGCCGCTGAAGTAGGCATCTTTCTGGTGGGATCGGATGATGTCCGGTGAAGCGGCGAACGGGTATGTATAACGCGGTGCTGAGGACGCCATATTTCTTTACCCCGAATATGACAAGTAGAGGCGACGAATGTTGAGTTGAATGTTGAGAGTGATGCGGAGGTGATCGCGGAGGTGACGCTGGAACCTCGGCCCGTCGTTGGAAGCTTGGACCACCCATATTTGTACTTGTTCGGACGACACATGCAACCGTCGAATCCACACAGGTGTTCAGGGCATCTTGGGATTGGGTCCAAAACCATGGGACATGTGCCTCTAGTATAGTTTGGATCGATGCATGTTGTATTATGGCTTGCTCTCCTTGAAAACGGACACATAATAACCCATAACCTGCCCTCCATGGACGGCACGCAAACAGAAACAGAACCCCAGTAACCCCACCCAATTCGACACCCATCACGCCCAAGGGTACCTTTCCATGTATTCCATAAAATCTGCCGTATCCAGGACTTCGACCACATGAGAAGTGGCGCATTCACCGGATGAACCACAATTACGGCCGCTCAGTCTGCCACCACGCCTTTCAACGACCTCGTCGCGAAAGATACTTACCATCGCTCATCAAGGCGTCCCAGTAACACTTGCATGTCTCCGTAGGCTTCCCAGATAGCCTTGATGGTAGCAAACGCTTCCTCCGGACTGGAGCCGAGGATGGCGAGCGCAATGGCTTCCCCAAAGAGGCGATGCATCTCCAGCCGCGGTTCCTTCACCTGAGAAAGTATGATCCGATGCAAGGCGTCTGCTTGCTTCAGCTCACGGCTCATAGCAGTGGAGAAGTGAACCTTGGCAGTCCGAAGCGGCTTTGAAGTCCCATCACTACATTCAGAGGCCGAGTCCAGGGGATAACTGTCCGCATCTGCGTGATTGCATGACAACCTGCGAAATTGGTACAGTGGTCGAAGTGACGGCTTGTGAAGGGAGTAATGAGGGCAAGTCTCGTTGTGGTTGTACCAGACCTCGAGCGCGTGCAGAGCGGTGAGATTTTCAGAGAGCGATTTACACGCCTTAGTCCAGCTCTTGATATGCTTGTCTTTGAAACCAGCCAAATTTGCCCACTCGGGGTGTCCGTAAGAAGAATAATGCAACTGTATCTTGGTGATATGCGAGAGATTCTTCGGTGGCACCGTATCCAAGAAGTTCATGATGCTCCAGGGGGCTGTGAACACGAACGTCGTCCGCTGATAGAGAAATGGCATTGTCTCCTCGGACACTTTCTTGCAGACGAGAATTAGTGGGCATAGGGATGACTGCCATCTTGTCCGGAGGGCCTCTCCAGCGGATTGGCGGCCTAGCTTGCGCGAGACGCGAATTGTACGTGGGCCAGTTTTTATAGGCCCCGGCAGATAACCATGAAACCGTCCATGAGTGTCGTGTATGGGCAAGCAAAGCTTCACTGTTCGTAATTTCGGGCGCTCCAGCTCAACTCCTCTGGCGGCAATTTCAGCACGGAAGCCATCCTCAAAGTAGTACTCGTAGACCATGTTGCGAATCTCGCCTGGCAGACTGAGGAATCCGGTAGTCCGCTTGGTAGAGCTTGGCTGACAGAGAGACTGAAACAGTGATACTGTCTTCTTTGGCTTTGACCATTGTCGACCGTGAAGCTTCGGCATGATGCAATGGTGCTCGGTTTCCTGAAAGCTGAATAAATATGGGCCTAAACCGGTTGAAGAGTGTCAGTTAGGAGGAACGAAGTAGATATAGCAAAACCCAGCTGCAGCAGGCAACTGCCCCGATTGAGAAGGGTACCTTGATGAGAAAGAAGTTAGTCGTAGCAGAAGATGTTGGGGTAAGCTTGATGCCCGAATCCAATCAATCTTGAGCCCGTTCTAGGCTGAGAAGGGCACCTCGTATTCAATATCGCAGGTGAGTGAAGGAAAGTGGAAGTCGTGGATTTGGTCATGGTCGGTCAACTTAAGGTACGCGTACGGACGCTAAGGCCTTGAGCCCCTTCCAAGTCTAGCGCCAATCAAATCGCCCCTGCATCGCCCACTCGTCACCGTTCCTCTTCCACCCTTCCACAATGCCAGCACACTGGGGAAACCGCCTTCGCCTTGCCTTACGCAACCCCCTCGTTCAGTCTTCTCGTCCCTTTTCTACCACTCGCTTTCTCAACTCGCGTCTGCGCCAGCCAGGCGAACCTACAGGACCGAACGAGCCGCCGCCGCATACCACCGCCCCGCCATCCAAGTCCCCCATTAAGATTTGGCCCATTGTAGCCATCCTTGTGGCCGGTACATACTTGTTTAAGAAGATTGTGGACGAGCGTAAGGGTACATACAGTACAGCGGACAAGCCTGTCTCGGGCCACTCTCCTTCTCGACCCTGAAATCCCTACCTTCATCAAGCAGCGATCATGCCAGCGATCTCCGAATTGGGCGCCGTCAGGCGCGACAACCCTCTCTGGTCGTCCGATGAAGTCACCGTTATTTTTGTCCTAGGCGGCCCCGGTGCAGGAAAGGGAACCCAGTGCGCGTTCCTTGTTGCCGACTACGGTTTCAAGCATCTGAGCGCAGGGGACCTGCTGCGTGAAGAGCAGGACCGTCCTGGGAGCGAGTTCGGACAATTGATCAAGGACTACATCAAGGAGGGTTTGATCGTGCCTATGGAGGTTACCATACAGCTGCTGGAGAATGCGATGAAGGCGGCAATGGAGAAGGAACAGAAGACAATGTTCCTGATTGATGGTAAGCTATTCCGCCTGAGCTCGCCGTAAAGGTTTTTACTGAACCTGATCAGGTTTTCCCCGCAAACTGGATCAGGCGCACGCTTTCGAACGCAGCGTCGTCAGGTCCAAGTTCACTCTTTTCTTCAAATGCAGCGAGAAAGTCATGCTGGAGCGGTTGCTCGACCGTGGCAAGACCTCGGGCCGTGCCGACGACAATATCGAATCGATCAAAAAACGCTTCAAGACTTTTGAAGACACAAGCATGCCTGTTGTAAACGAGTTCAGACAGGAGAAAAGAGTGGTTGAGGTGGACGCTGAGCAGGCCCCTTTGAAGGTATACCAGGACGTGCAGGCGAGGCTAAAGGAGTGGGGAGTTGATCCTCTGGAGGTCAAGATGGAGCATGCGTAGATATACAGCCATGACTTCTTCACATCGTCAAATTTTGAGCATGTAAATTCATTTTCTATGGTGCTGTGCAACAGCCCGCTGACGTAGTAACCCCCCGCCCATGTCCCAGAATTTCACCTATGCACCCCTTCGTCAGACCTTGAGAGGGCTCCAAATGTGTCAAAGAAACGGGAAGTGAGAAGCCGGTATCTAGTCCATGTCATCGTCAATCGTAGCCCGCGGCCGTCCCTTGCCCCGACCTTGTCCCTGACCCCTATTCGCATTCTCCAGCTTCTGCTCAACCTGCCTGAGCTCATTCTCCTTCTCCTGAATAAACTTCTCCTTCTCCAGCTGAATCACCTGCAGAACGTCCGTCAAACTGTTTCGCCACAAGTCCAGACGGCCCGCCACCTCCCTCCATTGCTGCTCACCGAAGACACGGTATGTTGAACGGTGGATCAAGAATGTCTGATTAAGCTGGCTGAGCTTGCCTTCCACGAGGCCAGCGCGGATCACGTCGATGACCCACATCTCTACGTCTTCCGCGGGGATCTGGAGAGCTTTGGCAATGTGTGCGTAAGGCAGGGATCGCGTCTGTCCTGTCGAAGCGGCTATCGAAGCCAGAGTTAGTAACCGCATCTTGCGGTTCAGCGCAGCGGCATCCAGGCCAGACTGCTCAACCCAGCCCTCGTGTTCGTCCTTGAAGTCATTGAAGTCGTCCAGGACGTCGGAATTGAAGATCTCCAGCAGTTGGAAGTAAATGGGATCGGAATTCCGTAAAGCCTGGATCGAGTCGAGGTCGGTCAAGTCCTGAAAGTCGTAGTGGTTGGGGTGTGTGAGGGCGGTCTTGAGAGCGCGCAGCGAAAGTTCGCGGGCTTCGGGCGACGAGGTCTCCTCGGAAGGGAAAGTCCGGAGAGCGCGGAGTAGGTAGCTGTACGCCTGCTCATCTTCCCCTGCATCATTTGCAGTGTCGCTGATTGCAAGGTAAAGTTTCCTCTTCTCCTCATCGTCCACTTCCCATGCTTCCAGCCACTGATCCAATTGCTTGAGCTGCGGGCGCAGCGTCTCGAAGTTGGACGTCTGACGGATAACGCGCACAGTTGTGAGAAGGATATGAAATCTCAACTCGCTCGTGGGAGGGAGCGTGTTGAAGATGGTGCTGAGGACGGAGAGCGCAAGACCGCCACCGTTTGCGGGGGACGATGTGATGGGAGAGGTGAGGTAGTTGCAAATTTTCGGTAGGAACATGCCCACGTTAGGCGACTGCTTTACGAGGTGAATGAGGAGGTTGTATGCTGCTATGAACTCTACCGCCATATTGTCAGTCAGGTCGGGTGAATTTGATGTCCGAAATTACATACCCCTCTCCGGTGCCTGGTTCAGGATGGGAGCCCCGAGAATGAGTTTCTTGAGCGCCTCATCTTTCTTGTCTCCCTTCAACTGCTCCGCGACTTCGGCCTGGACATTGGAACTGCCTTCGGCTTGGGAATTTTTGAGGTTGTCGATGTACTGTGCGAGTTCTTCGGCAAGCTCCTCGAAGGTGCCCTCGATGAGGAGGGTAGTCTTAGGGCCCGGCATATTGGCTGTCGCTCCGATTGTATGCCTGGGTGTCGAAGGGGTCGGGTGGCAGCGCGCGTTGGGGGGTTGTGGGCTTTGTCAACTCCCTTCACGGTGATGGTGGGGCGTTGCCGAATCCATATTTTCGCCAAGACTTCAAGGTCCGTGCTTAAGCCTTCGCCCTCAACCATTCCATTCAACACCAACCGCGATTGCAAGAAGCCCCATGCGCCACTACTGACTGGTGATATTACACAGTTGAACTCACAGAATGCGTATTTCGACACTCGATCTCATTTTCAACGGACTATTTACAGTAGGCTATATTCTTGCCTTGATCAACCTTTCAGCTTCTGTATGCCCTGAATCCTGGAGCCTGTTTCGAGATCTAGACCTTCACAACGCTAATGGTAAGGGGAGAAATAGTCTCAGTGGTGTTGCTCACGCCTGCCAAGGTGTCAATATAGGATTCGAGCCGTTTTACATCTTCGAACTTACCATCGTATAACGCCAAGCCATATCCGCCATCACTTCCTCTCACAGCAACAAAGGTCCTGTTCGCAAGTGTGCTCCCATCCTTGACTCCTAGGACGTTATTGTCAGTCGTGAAAGTTGCCCACTCCATCAATTGGCCCCCGGGAATAGTGTCCGTGCTTGGATTGGTGACATCCACAAGATAGAGAAGGACTCCAGTGGGCCCTCGCAGAGCAATCTGGCGTGTATCGTCCGCATTGTGGATGGCGTAGGTACCAGTGGGCTTGTACTGAGTCACAAAGAACTTCGTCGCTGCTGCTTGAGCGCCGAGAGTATAAGATGTTTGGCCGGTTCTTAATGCGACCCACTGGTTATTGACCGCTGTTGTTGCTCTACGCACGTCTTAGAGGGCCACATACAGTTTGGGGCAGGGCCACTTACGACTTGGTTTGTAGCTGGTAGAACTGAGTGCCGGCAGGAGGTGGAGCTTGCATTGACCGAGGCAGCAACGGAAATGCAGACGTGATAGTCGCAAGAGCGGCAGAGGCAGCGAGATGAAGCTTCATTTTCGACGTGTAGTTACTTCAGGTGTCGGTGGTTTCTGAAATTTCTTCACTGACCGAACGGAAAGACTGTTCATCCATCGGGGCGATCCTTTTTATATCTAGACAAAACTCACCAGCAGCATTGAACTCGGAGGCAGGCGTCACGTCCCCCTCTGTCCCTGCGCCGGTAGCAATATGCGAAACCAATGTCCATCGGTGCGCTCCCCAGGGTTCAATGGCGATCTTCTTCCCTTCAATCCAGATATTAATTCTCGAGGACCTTAAGAATTGTTGTACGACGTCCCAGGTCGACGACGGTCGACGCACCGTTGAGTGAACTGCAGGGTAGTACGGCGGGATGCTCAAACTTCATTGGTTTTCGGCCCAGCTCATGGCTAAATCCACAAAGGATTGCAGGAAGTGGGCTTAGTTATAGGCCAACAATGCGAGCCATGTTTTAATATGCTTATTTACTGCGTGCAGTTTCGTATAAGATACTCTTACAAACCCATTCATCTGGGCCGATTTACGATCGGACGCGCGTTCTTTCATTAGCGAATTCATCGCGACATTTTCATTTCGGACTTCTCAATCAGCATCGCGGCAGCAGGCCTTTGGGGCGGCACTAAATCTCTGATATGGGGACTGATTTGCGGACCTTCGCAACAGTTCGCGTTCCGTCACCGATTGGATGGTCGTCCCAGGGCGGACTGAATTCACACCAATCAGCCGTGTAAGCTCAAATGGCTGCTCGACTGTTGCCATTCGATCCATTTGCATGGTCGCGTTCTTACGCATTAGAGTGCTCATGGCACTGAAGAATGAAGTAGGCCATTGAAATACATTAGATGGATTACTCTGAACCAAGGTTCAAGATGTACTGCATCTTCCACTATGGCTTCACGAAACATTGGTGATACTCCCTTCATGGGCTTCTGGAGAGGTCGAATGTTTTTATGCATCGAACTGGATCTCCCTCTTCGTATTATCCCCGCTCTGCACCTGGAGATAGTTCGCATACAACGGAGCACTCAAGCCTGCATCTTGGATGAACTTGGGCCAATCAATACCAAGCCTGCTCTGCACAGCTTGCCTATGAGCAGAAGGTACTGCAAAGTTCGCTGGCTGCTCGTGCAAGAGGAAGACATAGTTATGGGGATGCTTGGGATTCTCGGCCGGAGGAGCAGGCCCGAAGTATGACGACGGTCCAGTTGCCTTGGTTGTAAGGACATTCGTGCCATTCTGAACTTGGCTGGATGGGGTATAGTCTTGCAACAGGGCGTGAAGGACCGTGGTGCGTTTCGACTGGCCTTGCTGTTGCACGTCGATGTCTGCAGTACCGTCAGTTGTTTGTTGGAGATCTCACCTGCGGGATTCGACTTACCAATCATAGCGAGTAAGTACTTGCCTGTCAGTGTCTCGCCAGTGACGCCAATAGTGGGTGCTTTCGCGGTGACTGCGCCGATGAGAACTGTCTTCCTGGACCAGGGGAATCTACTTACCAGACTTCCGCACCATCAATCCAGGGGTAATGGAAGTACTTCCATAATACACGTCTAAGGTTTTATTCACAGCCGGCACAAAGCCGGCAGGAGTCGATTGCGCAACAGCACCTCCCGCTAAAAGCAAAGCCGAAGAAACCACAGAGGAGAAAAACATCCTGACTGATATACCGAATAGAGCTATAGGAAGATCTCGATAAAACCAGGAACTATCAATTTGCCCGTCACAGCCCCAGTTATACCTTCCTCCTAACGTCCCGTCTCCACCATATGCATTTCTATATAGACCATCACGCGGGCCAGCGAGCCAAGACGCCTCATCTATCCTCTGAGCAACTCGTCTACTCCAAAATGAACACCTTATTCGAAAATAAAGGGTGATTGCCGCAGTTTGATAGGCCAAGATGCCCAAAGGGATTACAGATTGAGGCTCAAATTGCTGGTGAAGGGGTTGCTAAGCCTAAATGGGGGTAATTTAGCATAGACCCCGGTACGCTACGATCTACCCCACCAGACGTTGGGACCAGATGTTTTCCGGCATAACTAGGCTGGGGTCGGCAGTCGTGTGGTGGGGTTTGCTGGCCAGGGATGAAGAATGTGATATGTGGAGAAGATGAAGGGAATGGTAGTTACAGCTCTGGTTTGGAGGGGTTGCGTATACATATCCTAATGCTTCCCGAGCGTCCGCGACACCCTCGCTACCCTATGGTACGCAAATGTCGTGAACCTTTAGGCAGATGGTGTCATGTAGAGTTTTTTTGCTGGTAAACCTTGTAGTACATCAAGCTCGATGCCAACAGAGTGCTAAGCAAGACGACCTAATAGCCAGTTCCACTGTGGCATAGGCTGAGAAAGGACGGCCTCGACTACCACAACTTCCTCTGGAGTCCCGGGTTTCTGACAGGGTCTGGTTTGAACCCACCTTGTGAACAGTATTATCGGGATTTCTCCCATCGTATGGAGCCCTTCTACGCCTCTACTCCTTTTGGCTGGATCTCTGCAGATGACTTTATGTACATGTTTAAGTATTTACATGTGGGTCCGGTCATCGTCGACTCCATGATGGGGCCGGCGTTACCTGATGGATTTCCAACTTTTTTGTCACATTTTTGGGGCATACACGACAACCTTTGGAGACTTGACAGTATGCTACCAGTATTCCTTGCACCGAGGCCATATAGAGTTCTGGACAATTGACTAAGTATACTTCAAATTTGGTACTCGTGGCTGGGCGGCGGACTTAATCTACACGGGGCCTCCTCCTATAAACGCTACGGTAGTTTAAAGAGAATCGTCCGTGAAAAAACATCCTTACCGTACGTCTCTCGGTGGATTTACACCTCAAGATATAGTAAGGCCAGCTCGTGCAATTACGTTGAACTTTGACTTTGTTCGAAGTGGATGCCCGAACAAAATCGAACTGACTACATAGGATGATCATAAACCTGTGATGAGGACTTCGCAATGTAAAGAATACTAGAGACTGATTTATGATAAGTCTAGTATAGAAGAGAATGCGGAAAACAAGGTTCCCAGAATGTTCAGGAAGATCCTATTACCTACCATGCTCCCTTGCTCAGCATGTTTATAGGATGGTCGTCTTCTCGTTATTGGAAATCGGTGATCGAGCTCGTAATTGGTTGTATCCCAAAGTCTCGATAATGAAAACGCAATCTCATCTGTATTGAGGAGCGGGACTTCAGCTTCTGTAGAAGGGAGCAACCAAATACACTCCAAGCCAACATTGTCCCCGTGTTCCATTTCTGTTTAAATAGGCTTATCAGCGAGGGGAAATTGTATATTCCCTCCCTACACATAGGAAAATAGGTTCGCCAGCGCTTACTCGATGCACTACGCCTGCCACATCCTTGTGCCACCGTTACCTCGTTGCCTTTTCCGTCTACTTCCTAATGCCTTGCCCACTAGGAATTGATAGCGAGAGTACTTCTCTTCCTCTTCTTGACTTTTGGGCTAACGCTCTTAAGCTCAGCGGCGAGTAACTTTCCGTGTCTCTTGACCGTAATTGCCCAGTCCATCATGCACTGCTCGATATGCTTGACGCTCTTCTTGAACTCCATGAGTTACGCTTCGGTCCAAATCTTTCGCTCGTACACCACCACAGCAGCAACAACTATACCAATAAGCCTATTATCCCTGTTGTAGCAGAACTCGAGGTTATACAATAAATGGACCATTTCTATCAAGTCTGTTGGGGTGCACATGCGCATAGCCATAGCGTGTTGCACCATTTTGGAGAACGCGGTACTTTCCAAGGCCGGATAGTCAAGCTCTTCGCCCATGTGATACATGGCCACGTGAATTCATATACGGTATCATTCATAGCAAATATACCAAAGTCGTATCCTTCCGGAACTTTTGAGACTGTATGAAAGTTGCTGGCGGTTCCACCTACATCCATTTTGTAGTTTCCGGTATAGATAAAATGGACAAAGCGATCGACCAGCATTGGATGATGGTTCAGTTATATCTTGTCAGGCGGTGACTGATTTGTGATCTGTCCAAATCAGTATTTTGACTGCCTAATAGCGGCAGCACTTACACCCCCCAGATTGATATATTTATCCAGGACACGAGAGCCTGCCTGTAGAAACGGTCGATGCACATGCCACTCCAAGTATAGTGGGGTGTACCGTCCATATAGGCAATCTAAACTAAGGTCGCCGTGTCACATCCTAAATGCTGCCTCAAAATCTCTTGATTGTGCCTGGGAAGACGAGATTAGCTACGTTGCGAGACAATGATGGCTAGAAATCTCAAGCGGATATCGCCTTGTCTCGCGTAGCTTACTCAAAGCATGTGCTAACTGGCATTGTAAATATTAGATAGCTAGATCTGTGTTTAAAGACGTGCACTAAAGGGTCCTCTACACCTGCCAGTTCTTCGTTACTTAATTTCAGTTTTTCGATGCGGGACTGCAGGTTAGCGGTCAAGCAAGGCGAATCTCCCTTAAAGATCTTGCATAGAGTTTCTACGATAGTTCATTTTCGTATCGGTACATGCACAGAGAGAGACTCTGCAAACCTGGCAATCAAGTGTGACCTCTATAATATGCACTCTCTCCAGGATCCGCCTCGTTTGTGCACTGTGTCACTGTCCCAATGAAATATTCTCATAGATATGGTGCACATTGTACATATTGTGTTCGTATTCCACCACTCACCACCGACACCCGTTTACTCTTCCGCCATGAAACAATGGGTAGCAGTATTTGCAACCATGTGGCTTGCATGGGACGCTATCTAAACTTGGGAATATATAACATACAGGGAACATTGAGCATGATTGCAACAATGCGTAACCAGTTTGGACCTTCCAATATATCTCAACTTCCATGCCCAGAATGACTCTCCTTCCCGTCAGCCTCATCCTCTCTTGTTCGCACTAAGTTTCCTTGAGCATCCCTGGGTATTCTCTTCCATCCTGTTTTGAAATGCTTCTTGTTCATATCGAACCTCGGGAAAGGATGTGCTTCTGTGTTCAGCACGATCTGGTCCAGGGCTAGCAGATCGTTGGGGCCAAACAGGAGGTAGAAGTACTTAAGGGTTTCCGCCTATGCACTGTCAGCTCGACCACCACAAAAAACAATCAAACACTCATGGAACCTACCAGCCAGAATGACTCCATGTTATCCCTGGACGGCGGCGGCACCTTGGTAACATCATTGACAGACGTGAAGCCGCCTCCGTTCTCAACAATCGTGTGCTTAACAAAAGCCTCAAACATCTCCCACCCCCACTGTCTGTACATATCATCTCCTGTGATGCGCCACATATAAAACAAACTCTCCACCGTCTCTGGTCGTTGCAAGTTGTGGGCATCAGCGGGTTTAATGATGAAGTCAGTTTTCCAGTCTGCGTCCTCCGCAGTCTCCAGATCGCTCTTGGACGCTAAAGGTTCCTGCCGCATCATGCGCGGCGGATCGTCGAGCTCGAAGTGTGCGATTTCGGGGGCGAGCCCGGTGGCGGTGACGCGGTACATGCCCATGCAAGTCTTCATAAGTTCGCGAGCTAGCTGCATATCCTCCTCTTGTAGTTTGCCCCAGCTGGGAAGTTTCTTTGCTTCCACAAGGGTGAGGCCGCCGGTCGCCGCCAGCGCGATGGTGCCTGGCATGAAGCAGACCAGGTGATCCATTTTGGGGTGTAGTTTTCCACCCAGTCCATGGGGCCTCTCGGCCAGAACGGTAAAGTGTGAGTCTTTTGTGTAAGTGATGAGGTGCTTCTTCACACCAGCCAATGCTTCATTCCACATATCGAGGTAAACGGGCTCCTTCTTCTGCGTTTGAAAGTATTGTTTGATCAGATACTCGTAGTAGGAGTCGCCCCGACTTCCCAAGCGGATCTCGTCCCCCCGGAACTGTCCTTGATCGGCGTATATGAAAATGGGAACCAGGCCGTCTTTGGCGCCGTTATCATCTACAACCTTCATTACCTTCTCAGCTTTCTCCCAGTAGTGCGCTTCCCCGGTCAGGTAAGCCAAGTACTTCATTTCCAGCTGGAGAGTGGTAGCTTCCGCGGTTGACGAGGCGCCGCCGTCTGCGTGGGACGGTACACCTTTACCAGTCTTCAGAATGACGCTGGCCCACGGAACCCCAGATCTGGATTCATATGCACCCATCAACCGATCCGCCAGATCAGTAGCCTTCTCCAAGAACAAGTCCTCTTCGTTGGGGTTCGTGGGCTTCATCCCTGGAAGCGTCTCCTGCAAGTAATGAGCGGAAAGCAAACCACCGAGCATCCTTATTGTGGTCTCGAAGGTGTTGACATCCTGATCCTTGTCATAGTCCAAGGACATGGATATCCAGTCCCGCGCATCCTTCAGCTCTTTCGTGAGGTTCATCAGCATCATGGTGTCCAGCGCGTCTACAATGATCCAACCCAGACCGTTCGGTTGCGCCATGTACCGCCCATTTCGTGATACCGGATGGTACTCATCGTAGCCTAGATCGGTCAGCATAACCTTTTCGCAACAGCCAGTCCACTAGATGACCCACCCCATCCGTGCTCTTTATACGCATTCCAGCTCAGTAGAAATGCGTCTTTAACGCTCTGTCTCCTTTGCTCCCAGTTTTCTTTCTGGCCTCGTGTACCACCTATTATACTCCCCCAACCTCTACCCTTATCCTTATCTCCCAATCTTACACCCTCTTTCGTCTTCTCCCCACCACCTACCAGCCCTAACCAATACACCAACCCCAAAAAGCCTACCACCAAAACCACCACCCCCCTCTTTCTTCTCATCCAGCTCCTCGCCATTCTCCCACTCCCATGATAGGCCGGTTTATCCTTATACATAGGCAAACCCTTCTCGTTCCCTGTAAACTTCCCCCAAACATTATCTTCGAATCTGCGCTGTGCGTTATCGAATTTCGGGATGTTGCGCGGCACGGCGAAGGACATATCGGCAGCGCTGTCCTTCAGAGCCTGCTGGGTAGATTCGACGACGTTCGCACCTGTCTCAATGGTCTTTTGGGCGGCGGACTGGAGGAGTTGCGTTAGAGCGCGAGCGGAGGGCTGAGGTGCGGTGCGGAGCTTGAAGGGGTCGCGTGTGTACATAGATGGGGCCGGCCGGATTGGCGGGCAATTCGGGAAGGGCGCAAACGATATATTTACGGAAAATTAGTGATTGCAGACATAATGCTGAAATGGAATATAAATATTGTTACAAGGCTATAGGTGAGCTCTGTTCTTGAGCAAGTTTGGCGGTGTCTGCGTTGCCAGGTGTCTTCATAACAACTGTACAAAGCTGTCTTCCTGTTAGGGGTTAGCGTCTTCGACTTCATGTCATCTACCATCCCCAACTCCATACATAGGTGGGCCACTCCTATCGTACAACCCAGTCTGTACATCGCAGGTCACTGTTTATTCGTCTTCAGTGGGTGGGATTGCGGCTTCTCATTGGAGGTTCGACCGTCATCGCTGAAGACGTCATGTCAGATTATCATTCTATAAATTTATCCGCTGATGCCCATTATTCCAGCATTGATGCCGATGGAGAATGACGAGTGATAACATGACGCTATATAACAGCATGGACGAGCTTCACTGCCTGCACAGCACACGCTTTATCGATTAAACATCACAGCTCAGGTAACAGCTTCTACGACACCGCGGACAAACATCCTCCGGGCATCCAGGAATACCGCCAGTGTGCCACCGTGGACAGGGAAGGACGAGCTTGTGGAGTGGCGGGAATTGCGACGTTGCATAGCTTTTTCGCATGTTGTTCCGAGTAGAGTCCGGGGGGAGAAACCGTCGTTGGAGGACAGCACGCAATTAACGCTTTTGAAGTTTCTTGACTTTTCATTCCCAAGTCCCTCGCTGTGGAGAAGGAACCTTGATATGCCATATATGATTGAGAAAACAATCCGAAGTAAGACGCCGGACGTCCCATTCCCCCAACCGCTCCATGCATGCCAACGACATATATCAATATGCCGTCGTGACTGTATTCCTTCTACCTCTGCCACATCGACGAAACCCCTCCCTTGAAAGACATCATTTAAACGCGCTTGCCCTTGGGATTCTTCTTGCCGACGTCGGAGATGGTAAGCCCTGTGTCCTGTATTAGCCAATATCCAATTCTGTAGTTCAGCGCGGCGGGAATGCGACAGTGACCGCGATCGCTGAGACGGAGGAGAAATCGTACCCGGAGGCAAGCTCTGCTTGAGCTTCTCGGCCTTGTCGGAGTCCTTGAGGACGAGGGTGTAGACGAAACGCGATGCCCGGACCTTGAACTTGATCTGCTGGCTCTTGGGGTTCTTCTTTATGCGGGCGGCTAGAGAACCAGTTAGTCTCTCATTCCTCGTCATCGTGACAATTCATATATCGCATCTCCTCCCGGTACAGCCACTCTTCAGCAACTCTCCCAAACCAGATCGACAAGACCGCACCCCTCATGAGAAAATCGACCCATTGTAAAAAAAGAAATGAACATACACTTAGCATCCTTGCGCCTGCAGATCTCGATGAACTGCTTGATATCGCTGACTTCGGAAGGCATTGCGGCGGATTGGGCGGAATGATGTGGCTGCTCGTGGGAATCGTCACTTGAACCAGCAACGGCAAGATTTCGAAGACCGCTTGGTGTGGAGCGAAATTCCCGGCCCTCGCTTGTGTGGATGCACGGTTCGGAATGGGGCTGGTGGCCGCTTTGCTGGATTGGGCTGGGGTGTGGCGCAGCGGTGGACGACGTGTGTGGCGCTGGGAAGGACAGGCTGGCGATTCGCAATACAGTTGGACATTTCTGCCTGCGCTTCATGTACTTTTTGTTTGGTTAAGCTCTTCTGCACATACTCTTCTCCTCCCTGAGTATACTTTTGCATTGCCATAACACTCACATTACGCCGTCACTGGTATCCTTGAAGCCGGGCTTTCACCCCATCCAAGCTTATCGATATGCCCACACCACTTGATCGCGCCACAAACCAGCGGGTAAGGACAACTTTGCCCTGTGCCTATTACGCTTTCCGAAACTAATGGCAACCAAGGCTCCCCTTTTCGCCTTCGCCGCCATAATCACCGGTGTGGCTGCCTGGAGTATATGGGGTCAAGACCTCTTCCCCAGTTCAGATCCTACGGGTGGTATGTGATATCGAAGTCTTCCAGAAGCCCAGGATAATGACCGCGTAGAACCTGAGAATTGGACCCATGAAGAATGCACTCGTTGGCTTAGAAATGTAAGCTCTTATTCTTTCTTGTTTGATTGAAGCCTTGTCATATCCTTTTGCTTCCAGATGCTTCGAGATATCTGTGTCTAAATTATGCATAGCGAAATTTACATCCTTCGCCGCTCGCCACGACGGCCGAGCTCTTGGAGCGGGTCAAGGCGAACATGCGGAGCCCTAGGGAGTAGGCGGTGTCCCACTCTGGCATTCAGGTGCGGGATCAGGCATACACCGCGAGTGTTTGATGGCCGAAGTCCTTTCGGAATTGCATTTTATGAAACTCGGGTTATTGCTGGCTACGTATTGAATATTCGAGCGTTTTGACGCAAGGGGGACCTTCACTTTCCTATTCGACGAAGAAAAGATACCAATCGATTTTATGACCATCCCAAATTGGATGATCCGCGGTAGGTGCAAGCGGGATGAAGCCACTTAACTACCTAGGAGGATGGACAGAAAGCTAATGACACCGCAACGCCGAACCGCCTAGTTGAAGCCTCAATTCCCGTCCGCCTCCCATGGCGTAGATTCAGTAAACCCATATGAAGAAACCCAGAACCCCCGGCAATTGCAAGCTCCAAAGACCCGTAGGCGACTGGCGTAAGCCAACTGTCCTTTCGGAACCTTGAAATCAGTAGTCCAATCCATCCCGTTTTCCTGCATCAGTTCCGACCTAGCTTTCCAAAGGGACCTCATTCAAGGCCTGAAAACCCATACCATTTCTACCCCTCAAACTCGGAATCCATACTCTCCAGAGCTCTCAGAGCTTCCTCGTTTTCCAGCTCTTGACGCTTCGCCTCCTCGAACTCGCGCAGCTCTCGCTCATACTCTGCGCGCGAGCTGGCAAGGCGCGCGAGCTGGCAAGGCGCTCTTCGACTTCCGCTATCTTTTTGGCTGATTCAGCGTTCTTAGCATGGAGTTTCTTGAGTTCTGGCGCTAGCGCGTTTCGTTGTTTCGTGATTTTCTTCCATTCGCGGACTTTCTCACGGAGAGAAGCTGGATCGGAGCGTGGTGATTGAACGGAGAGAATACCCGCAGGGTTGGCTTTCGTGCGTTTGACGGAGGGCGGTATAGAAAGGTCCATACCGTTGCAAGACTCGAGGGAGCGTTTGATGGGTGTGGCTGGCGTAGGGGGACCTCCTTGGCAAGGAAGAGGCTCAATCGCCCCCTTGGAAGTCTCGGCAGCGGACGACAAGACCTGTTGGAGACAACCGGCAACGGTGTCATTGGTATCTTTATTTGGCTCCACGGCGGGAATGGTAGGCGGAGTGATCGTGAGGAGAGTTGGCTTCAGATTTGGTTTGGTATTCGCTTCATCTGCGCGAGGCTGGATGTCTGACATCGTTTCGGCGTTGTTGGAAGTGGGTTGCCCAGAGGTCTCGTGGCCAGAGGTATTGTGAGCATAAAAGGAGCTTGTTCTGCAGAGCAAAAGGTGCTTACAGGTATCGTGGGTCGGTTTTGGGTTAGGCTTAAAGATTCGGCTATTGTTGGTCGTTGGGGAGGGCGATTCCTTGAACTATAGAGGTTTGTTAGCAGAAGCGGTGAAGCAGAGTTAGGAGCCACGTACTGTATTTTCCACCGATGATCCGGCCACCGAAGGCGTCACGGATGGCTGGCGACTAGGAGTCCCTTCATTGTCTCCTGGCTGACCGACTTGTGGCCCGACCTCAAGCGGTGGGAGCTCTTCGATCCTGAGACAGTGGGTTCCCGCTTCTTCTTCCAGTCATGGGCAAAGCTATGCTCCATACGCGCCTCCGAAATTGCTTCTACAAGATATGTTAGTAGTTTCGTGCTAGTGGGGGGTAGTCAACATACCTTTGCTGCGGTAGTGAAACCGAAAGATAGCCCACGGTTCTGTTCCAGGGCGAGTCGCACCCATCAATCTCATTTGGTTCTTTGCGGCACGATTATTCAATGGCTCGCTGTTTTCTTCGAACCTGAAGGCAAACTCCGGACAGATGGACTTGTAGCCTACAGGCGAAGTAGCCCGTCCCGTACCTTCACGGGAATCAAAAGTCTGGGTTGGACTGAACCGAGTTTCATCTCCAAGGCGACGAAGCACCCAGACTCGTATCTCGATCGTCCAAATACTCAAAGGAGCCTTATCATCGGCGTTGATGTTGACACGTTCGACCTCGATCTCGGATTCAACCAGGTTACCATCCGGCAGCTTATAGATGTACTTGGTAGATCCTAGTTCCTTATTCTTTTGGAAAGCGATCGACTTTGGGGTGTGGGCGAGGGTCCTGCGATAAACGCCATCGATAGAGATGTCACTCTGGATCTTGTTGGTCTGTATACAGGATTAGTACCTCCAATCGACAAAGTATTGCAAACGTGAGCATACAGTGCCGTAGAATTTGCCTCCGCTCCTTGTGATTTGACCCTCACTGACGGGCACGAAGCAGCAGATGGCATTGTCAGTTGGATCAATCTATTCGGCATACTCGTCGAGAGGCTTGACAGAACCGGCTGCATAGAGGTTCACCTCTGCTTTGCGATCACTGTTCTTCTCAACGACTCTCATTGAGGATACCAGACTCTGGTCGCGATGTCAAAGATGCAAGTGAAAAGTAAGCAGAGCGGAGGATTGCACTGAATAGGTGAGATGAATCGATTCAACCGAGTGTCCAATTTGTCCCCAAGAGTATGGCTATTGGATCAAGATGGGTGTGAGAGATGGCAAGGTGTGGCGAGAGAAAGAGAAGTTAATAAAGAGGTGGTGGAGGAGGGGTAGGTAAGTTTTCTTCTATCCGAAAGCCAGAAATGGCGGTGAACCCCGTCTTTCACTTTACCGAACGAACGATGGCGGTGAGAGGGCCCAGTGAAGTTCGCAAACCAGGGCGGCGCGTGGACTGAAACCCTGGCATCAGTTTCCTTATGACAGCGCGATTGAGCCTGGAAACCTCGGCACCATCGGGGCAGAGACGCGTGCCCAACATCAGGATGGTGCTTACAGGCCGGATAATCGACATGGTAACAGATACGCAGGCCTTCGGTGGAAACAGCGAAGGTGTGACGCCTCAGGCACCTTGCGGCGGTAGACACGACCGTTAAAGACGGGACAGAGAGCGATTGTGCTGCTGGGCTTCGCTGGTACCCTAGGGTAGAGCATCGCAGTGCCTTCTCAGGTAGTATCCATCTTTCTGCCCTTCGCAAAAATGCCAGCCGCGGCGAACTGATTCGCAATCCCCTTTCCCCTCCCTTTCAGCTCTTTCTTTGAGTCGCCAGTTGTCCTTGTCTCCCCAACTTTCGCTCCCGCAATCTCGTCAGGACCCCATTCTGTAAACCGGAAGCTCTGAGTCTGTATCAGCCATTGCTTCTGCCACCCCTTTTCAAACGTCGCCTTTGGTGTCGGTAGCTTCTCTGGATTTGGCACTAGCACGAACACATCCGAAAACACGCGTATGGGTCCCTTGAGCGGTTCTTTCAGGCGCACCGAGCCCGACGCTGATATCTCAACGGACATGCGGCGGTCAAAATCACGCAAGTCATCGCCTGTACCGCCTTGAACGGCGGCGGCAGGTATGGCTTTGCGGTTGAGTACTGTACAATCGAGGGCCTCGACATCGTAGTGG
Source organism: Westerdykella sp. P71 (assembly GCA_019022765.1). Classification (NCBI taxonomy): domain Eukaryota; kingdom Fungi; phylum Ascomycota; class Dothideomycetes; order Pleosporales; family Sporormiaceae; genus Westerdykella; species Westerdykella sp. P71. The sequence goes on from JAFHBW010000065.1 coordinate 73,212, forward strand.
GTATGGGTTAAGCCTTCATAGAAGTCCTGAAAGCCGTCTGCACTGTCGTAGACGGTGCCGTTCCACGCAATGAAAGGAACAGTGCCATCGGGCGACACATGCTTTGGGCAATAGAAGGATGCGATGTTGTCTCTGTCTTTCTCCAACGTGTAGTAGTATGCGTCTATGAATGCTTCGGCGATGGAGCAGGCAAGTTGATCAAGTTCGTAATCTGCGCTTTCCTCTGGGGGCAAGTGTTCTTCCATGATAACGCGGTATAGTGAGGAAGTGGAGGTGTCGGATGGGAATAGGGTTCGATTCTCAGGGAATTGGTATATGTGGGTCGTGAATATAAAGTTCCAAGCTTCGCGTCGACAACGTTGGAACCTTGGCGAAAATACGCAATCACGTGGGGGCTAGTGCGACATGGGTAGGACAATCTCATCTCGACCTAAGAGTTCAACTCCGCAGTGTTGGAATAATAAATGATTGGGCTATGTACAAACTACACATACGCCTCCTGAGTTTTCGATGATCTCGACGTTGTCCGATGCCACATTGCATCGAATATGGGAGCAGACTTCACTACTTAACAAGTGTGTGACTTATCTCTACTCCCACTAGTTATTGCTTTTGTCAGTGCTGATGACATCGGGTGCCATGCTGCCTCCCACGTTACATTCTTGTCTAGACTAATAAACTAAATGGTCCGCATTGTACCATGCCTACAGAAGAACAGGTAGGGTATGCAAAATGTGCGACACCATGACGTTGATCTCCTACCCGCAACAATGCATTTACACACGACAGGACAGCTCTAGCATAGACCTTTCAGGGAGAAGTAATACCATGGCAGCGGTCATAGTCCAGCTGTTTTACAAGCCATCACACTAGAAGGTGTTGAAACTGCGTGTTCGAATGCTGAGAGCAACGAGTGTATGTACACTGCAAAAGTTTCACATGTGAATGACGCCAGCGGCGCTTATAGTAGAATGGGATGGTCAGGACTGTGTAACGAGAGAGTGCGGCCCATTGACGCTGCGCAGACGCTCTATTGTAGAATAACAACCTTGGCAATTGAAATACCGAAGTCCAGGGAACGCCATGCAGAAGGTGGGAAAATTTTGCAATAGAGATTGCTCTGATACCAGTGCATGAAAGCTCCTCAGACGGGTGACGGGAGCGGCAAGGGTACATTTTCCGCCAAGGCGCTTTTCTTTTTTGGCGACCCAGCTCCATCTTGATTCTCTGCCACAATTCCCTCACAGCTCTCCAACTCCAAACTCCGCTCAGCCGTCCACCACCATGTTGTCGCACACTTCTCAAAAGTCGGCGCAGGTTAGTATCTCCGTTCCTTGGTCAATTGGCCCCTTGCATCATACCTTCAAAAACTGACCCGCCTCGTTTGCGTAGACTCTCCTGCGGGGCGCCTCGCGATGCGTTCGCCCGGTCGTGGCCACGCGCAGTACGTAGACCTCCCTCGACAACCCGGAGATGCCCAGTAGATGACAAACTCTGACACCTGGCTCAGGCTACGCCGAACATGCAAGGCCCATTGAGAAGACCACCACCTTCGGCGGCAAGACCACCGTGACCTTGATTCCCGGTATGGAGAGATAAGCACACGCAGCGCGAAGTATGGCATTGACAACCCTGCAGGTGATGGTATCGGTGCGGAAGTTTCGGAGTCGGTTAAGGAGGTCTTCAAAGCAGTCAACGTACCGATCCAATGGGAGCAGGTCGACGTGTCCGGTATGGAGACCGGCGGCAAGCACATGGAGGATCTCTTCCGGGAGTCAATCGCCTCCGTCAAGCGCAACAAGCTTGCCTTGAAGGGTATCCTGCACACACCTGTGGAGCGATCGGGCCACCAGTCGTTCAACGTCGCGCTACGCCAGGAGCTGGACATCTTCGCTTCGTTGGTGAGCATCAAGAACATTCCCGGCATCGAGACACGCCACAAGAACGTCGATTTCTGCATCATCCGCGAGAACACCGAGGGAGAATACTCTGGCCTCGAGCACCAGTCCGTGAATGGCGTCGTTGAGTCTCTCAAGATCATCACACGCGAGAAGTCTGAGCGTATCGCCAAGTTCGCCTTCGCCTTCGCCCTCGCCAACAACAGGAAGAAGCTTACTTGCATTCACAAGGCCAATATCATGAAGCTCGCCGACGGTCTCTTCCGCAACACCTTCAAGAAGGTGGCCGAGAACTATCCTACCCTGGAATGCAACGACATGATTGTCGACAACGCCTCTATGCAGTGCGTTTCGAAACCCCAGCAGTTCGATGTCATGGTTATGCCCAACTTGTACGGCGGTATCCTCTCCAACATTGGTGCTGGCCTTGTCGGCGGCCCCGGTGTTGTCCCGGGATGCAACATGGGCAATGACATTGCCGTCTTCGAGCCTGGCTGCCGTCACGTCGGTCTCGACATCAAGGGCAAGGACCAGGCCAACCCCACCGCGCTGCTCTTGTCCGCCGTGATGATGCTTCGTCACCTCGGTCACCACGCACACGCGGACCTGATTGAGAGTGCCGTTAAGGGCGTCATTGCGGAAGGGTGAGCCCATCCACTTGTTTTCTCTCAAGCTAAAGCTGACTTTTGACAGAAAAACCCGCACCCGCGACATTGGTGGCGATGCCACCACTCAGCAATTCACCAGGGCCATCCTGGACAAGGTGGAACAGTTGTAATTTTCGAAGAAGTGACCGGTTCAGCAAAAGCAGCGTCTGGCTGTAAGCCTGACACACACCTTCGTATGCTGACGGATTATTCAACTTGACAGGAGCGTTGATCTTTGGAGTTTTTGGATACGTCTTGCGTCTTGTGTACCAGTACGACAGTGGGTGTGAATAGAGGTGTACTTCTATTGGTATATAGCAGGTGGAAGCATGCATGAATGATTCTTTTTTTATACCCAATGCTACGCCGAACGCCTTGCAAATGCATGTTGAGGACAAGGATGTTGCGCACGATGTGAGAAGATGGCTCGAAGATTAGAAGGCTATCCTCCTCTTGCGCCCCGTGTATTTGGACGTTGCCTTGACGACCTTGCCCTTCCTCTCCATTTGCTCCTTCTTTTTTATTATCCAAGCCTTGCTGCCTTTCTTGTCCTCTGCCCTCCTTCGGTCTTTGGCTTTCCGTCTCTGGTCCAACACGTCTACACCCTCCATACCCCTCACAACGCCCGTGATGTCGCCGTCCAGCTCTCCTCCGCCCACCGTGAGCACCAGATATGTTTTTGCGTTCTTTGTTCCTGGGTCATCCTCCAGCAGACCAGCACCAAAACCAGCCTTTACCGCAGCCGCCGAAACCATCTTCTTCTGCTCGTCATTCTTGGGGTAGAATTGACATACGGCTCTTCCACCGCGCCGGAGACTTGCATAGAGCCCGTTGAAGAATCGCGACAAGCGCCCCGCAGGCGACTCCTCACTTGACTCGGCGTTACACAACCACTGGATAGCCGAAATGCTAATCGCCGCATCAAATGTCCCCGCCCTAAATGGGACACCTTGTCCCGCATCGGCGAGGAACAAATCGCCCTCGACCTCCTTCTCCAATGCCACGCCCAACATACTGCTCGAGATGTCGAAGCCGATCCATATGTGGGGTCCGCCAGGTGTGCCTTCCTCGTCGGAGGCGGAGAGTATTTCGCCAGAGAGGCCGGAGCCGCAGCCAACGTCTAGGATGAGGGAGGGAGATTTGAGGTCCAGCAGGTCGAGGGCGCGGTGGGTCATGTCGGATTGGATCTTTTGGATGCGCGAGCTCGTGGTGTATTTGCGGGATTCGGAGTCATTGTAAAATAGGTCCGGGGGACTGCAGGAGCGTCAGTGTTGCGGGAGAGCAGATTGGGGGAATTGGTTTGAGACGAACAGGGTGTCTTCGGGGCGCGACATGAGGGCGGTAGGTATACGACTTGTGCAATATTCGAAGGGTTGTAATGTTTGGGGATTCTTGAGAGTTTACTTTGGAGAGGGTTTGCGGACTCGAGAATGGGTCCCACAAAAACGTACGCCGAACTGAATGATATGCCAAGAATCATACCCGTATCGCGCACATCGTCAACTTTTTTTGGTGGTGCTGGGAGACCACAGGCGCCAAGCCACGCGGGTTCGCCCTGCCCCTTCCCCCCACGGCGGGGAAACCAAACCTCCGATCAGGCCAGGGCTTCCGTCATAGGCCACGCTTCGTCAAGAGCCCCAGCAGGAGCTACAGGGTCCTCACTTCGCCCTTTACTTCAACCGTATCCAGGCTTCGACGCAGCGAGATATCATGTGGATTCTACCACTGTTGGGATATGTGGGGATTATCTTGGGTTTTGCGTTCCTGACGCTGGCGATAGGTATTTATGCTCCCCCGGCATAGTTTACGAGATGTTTGTGCTCGAAGCTCCGTTGGACAGAGCTGATTTAAAGATGTGTGACAGCGTCAGGTTTATACTACCTCTCTGAGCTCGTCGAAGAGCATACGGTGCTAGCGAAGAAGCTTCTTACGAACCTGATTTATGGCATCATCGGCCTGCAGCTCCTCCTCATGCTCGTGGATGGTTTCCCATATGGCCTCAGTCTCCTGAGCGTTTTATCACACATCATATACGCGCAGAACCTACGGCGGTTTCCAATTGTGAAGCTGACAAGCCCAACCTTCCTTGTTTCTTGCGGTACGTCTAACCGCACTGTCGAGTTTTAGCGGACGGAACAGGCACTAACTTGAATTCCATCACACAGCCCTCGTCATTGTAAACCACTACCTCTGGTTCCGCCACTTCTCGACTCCACCGGCGCACTCCTCCCGCTCGTCATACCCGTACTCGCGCGACCCTTCCATCCCCACGTTCACAGAAATCGCATCGTACTTCGGCCTCTGCGTCTGGCTGGTTCCTTTCGCCCTCTTCGTCTCGCTGTCGGCAGGGGAGAATGTCTTACCAAGCATGGGCAGCGAATATGCGACCGGCGAGGGTAGCAGTTTCATCAGTGCCGGGAAGGAGCCTGGTCCCAGAAGCGGCGGATTTGGGGGTGGAATGGGCGTCGGTGGATCGGCAGGTGTGGAGGGTAGGAGAAGACAGCGGAGTGGGACGAACGCAGGAATGGCCAAGGCCATGGTGAATGGGGTGCGGGAGTGGGTGGGGGAGACCGGGGAGGTGATGGGACTGTGGAAGGGAGATAAGACGAGGCATACATTTTGAGAGGTGTTCTGGGGTTTATACTCTATCATCGCACTGGAGTTTGGTTGTTATATTCGGACGCTTTGCTGCATGGTTGGTGTCCTGATACTGGTCTTGGCGTTGGGAGATATGTACCTACTGTGGTACACAGGTGACAGCGGCGTGTGTACTATGCACATGGAGACGTGGGAACGGCAGTAGACCATACAGCACCTGCACCTTTTACTCGTATCCGCTTATCTCTATGCGTGCGGAGCTCGAGCATGCTGCTTTCACAGGCCGCCGCGGAGAAGTATCAAGGTAAACTCCAACCTCGGCCTTGCACCCAGCACCCAATAGACTGCATGACCGGGTATCTTCTGAAGATCAGTGTGCGCTTTGGGTTTCGTCGTGGGCTTTGGAGTATTGATATGGGACCACGCACTCTCCTGCATTGTCGGCGGTGGCCGAAGGCAGGACAGGGATCAATCATGTTTTGTTGGCCTACAGCTACAGCGACAGCTTATAGCTTGACAAAAAGACTCAAGGATGGGGAAAGCCATCCACCGAGCTTGGGGTGACCATTGACCGTTCCAACATTGACAGTTCCCACTCTACACAGTAGACTACGACTTTTGATCGGGATGCTGAAGAATTCTTAGTCAGAATCCTGGGCGTTGGAATGGTACCACTCGCAGCACCCCGTTGATGCTTATTAGTTGTGCGGTCGACGACTTTTCTAAAGGTACTGTACTCAGGCCCGGAGAAATGCGACAGAATAATGGAGAATTGAACCTTGGAATGCCAACATCCTTGACAGCGCTAGCCTTCTCTTCCACTTCTGGGCCGTCCAACCCGTCCAACCGCCAACATTTTTCTCTCGTACCCTCTGCGGGGCATTTTTGACAACCCCTCACCAGATCATTGGTCTTTGCCAATGACGTCCCGAGATGGTCACAGAGATAATCGGGAATTGGAAGCTGCCTGTGCACGGCGGCAGGTCCTGTGTCTTATTAAATAAACAGGACCCAGCTGCAGTTCCCCTTCCCTGCCCTTTCGTTCCCTCGCTGTTGAAGCTTCCATCCAGTGTCCACAGTGTCCACAGTCCAAGACCACACTAAAAATATGCTTCCTCAAAGCTTGCTCCTGGCCTCTGGTCTGGTCCTGCCTGCCGCCGCCGAGACCATCCTCGGCGTTACTGTTTTCACCCGCCATGGCGACCGTACGTACTGTGTATTCCACTACTAGTCTTGCCTAGCTGAAAGGACTCCTCACGACTGATCTGCATGTGACAGGCACCTCAAAGTTCTATCCGGGTTACAGCTTGACCCCTCTGGGTGTACAGCAGAACTTCCGTGTCGGCGGCGATTATCGGGAGACGTACATTGCCTCCAACTCTCCCAAGCAAATCCTCGGCATCTCGGAAAATAAGCTCGTTAGTTCGCAGCTGTTTGCCAGTGCTCCTGATCAGCAGGTTCTGCTCAATACAGCAACCGCATTCCTCCAAGGCCTCTATCCCCCGCTCGACCAATTGGACTCCAGCGTCGCCTCACAGACTATCAACAATGGTTCCTCCTACACCAACCCGCTCAACGGCTACCAGTACGTGACGCTCCATGGCCAGGACCGGGACGCCCCCGATTCCGTTTGGCTGAAAGGCGACGAGAGCTGCCCTGCCGCCACCGAAGCGCAGGACAGGTTTGAGCAGAGCGCTCTTTTCAAAGAGAAGGACCAGTCGACAAAGTCCTTCTACCAGTCGTTTGCCGGTGCTCTTTCGGCTGTCTCCAACCTGAAGCCTTCGGATTTGAGCTACAAGAATGCCTTCAACATCTTCGATCTGCTCAACGTCGCTTCGATCCATAATGCTTCCTTGCCTGACAATGCCAACGTCACCGCAGACCAACTCTACCAGCTCAGGACGCTCGCAGACAGTGCCGAGTTTGCCACCAACTTCGACCCCAATGATGCAGCACGCTCCATGGGTGGAAAAACGTTCGCTGGTGCCGTTCTCAAGCAGCTGAACCAGACCGTCTCTTCCAAGGGGAAACTCAAGTTCTCCCTCTTCGCCGGAAGCTATGACACCTTCCTTGCTTTCTTTGGCGTCTCCAAACTGGCCGATGTCTCGCCCGATTTCCATGGCATGCCCATTTACGCCTCGACGATGAGCTTCGAGCTATTCACGCCAAACACGGTCAGCGAGTTCCCTTCCAACACTGACGACCTTCGAGTGCGATTCCTCTTCCGCAACGGCTCGGACGCGGGAGCGCCTCTTAGCGCATTCCCCCTCTTTGGAGCTTCGGAGACTTCCATGAAGTGGACCGACTTCGTCTCTTCCATGAAGAACATTGCGGTCACCAGCGCTGAGCAGTGGTGCAATTCCTGCCAGAGCGAACTGCTCTTCTGCGAGGCGTATAAAGCCGCCGGTACTTCTGCGTCATCAAAGGGCCACAGCTCCATGTCCAATGCTGTGGCCGGTGTCATCGGAGCAATGGTCACATTGGGAGTCGTTGCCCTCGTGGGTGCTATGGCTTTCATCTTGGTACGACGTCGGCAAGCTTCCCAGAAGAACTCGGCAGTGACCCGTCGGGTGATTGTAAATGAGAAAGGAAGCGTGCACAGCGATAGCGCAAGCGAGACTGCATAGAGTTATAACGACTGGTCTTGGCGTATACGTACGCCGTAACCTGCGAAGGACCGGGGGAGGAACGTGAGAGAGCATCCCAATTTTCTTTTCTGCACTGAGGGTGTACTGCCCGTTTATCGGACAGGATAGGGATGCTGACAGAGTACGGCAGATGATGGTACGGTGGGATGGAGGACGAAATGAAATGATCAAATAGGGCAATGAGCGAGTGCAACCCACATTCACCAAGATGCAGATCTGCTTCAACTGTAACGCCCACGTAGCCCGCCAAATCTTTCGTAAACGAGTCCGAACCGTTAATCACTCTTGCAGACACCCAGATTCTAGAAGCCCTCGTGGCGTTTCCCCAACTCGGCCTCGCAATCTGCACTGGCCCGTATCCACTGTTATCCCCCAGCCTTATCTCCTCCATCACACCCATCATCCTCGTCCGGGCCACGTTGCGTGCCTAGGGAAAAGAAGAGAAATGCTTCTATATCTGGATTCTGCCCTCTGCCCTTTGGTCCCGTTGCCCCGGTTCCCCAATCTCTGCCATGGTCAATATCCGGCATCCCTGCCAGAATCAATATAGCCATAGTACGACGTCAGGCTGCCCCAACGTCACGACGACGCGCAATCTGTCTTGCTTGTATTATTGACCCTGGCCGTCGACTGATTGTCGTGTGTAGAACCTATGCTCAGAAGGGAAGTGTCGCTACGAGTGCGTGTTATATACGCACGCGCGCTCACTCGCAACTGCTCGGGGTTTCCTTGTCCCTCTCATCTATGTCGTTCGAGAAATACGAGATGCATGCTTCCGAGTTCGCCGCCGCCGGTAACATCCTTCATTAGACGGAGCAGGCTTTGCAGGTCGCATGTGTAGTCTACGGAGGGTACTACTTACTGTAGCATATTGCAACGTGCGGCCCAGGGTCTGCGTTTTTCTGGCAGCCTGACCTGGAATCGGTGACGATCGCCGAGAGAAGCTTGGTTCTTGTCTTAAAAAGTGCCGGATGTCCCTGGGTTGCAGTACTTTGGAATTTCTTGAAATGGTCCGCTGTTCTTGTCTTGTCTTGTCCTGTCGTGTGGATTCTATTCGTCGTTGTTTTTATAACGAGTAAGAAGTGTTGAGTGGTGGATTTGTTTGTCCGGAGAGGCGATACAGGACTACGCAAGATGTCCATCCTGATCCCTTTATACATCTACCCATGGCCTGGAGTCTGGGATCCTCTGTACTGGGCGTACGTCCCCATCTTCTCTCTTTCCCCCTTGCACCTTCTAATGACTTCCACCACGCAATGGAGAAAGAAAAAGAAAATAAAAAGGCACTGCCTCTAACATCGTCTCTCCCTCCACAGAGCAGGAAACAACACGCAACTCAACATCACCGCCATCCTCAACCCCTGCAGCGGGCCGTGCACCGCTTCCGCCCCCGTCGAAGCCGCCTACCTCTCCGAAATCCCCAAACTGAAGGCGTACCCCAACATCCGCACCCTGGGCTACGTGGCCACCAACTACACCAACAAGCCCATCCAGGATGTTTTGACCGAGATCCGGACGTACGCGAACTGGCCGCAGATATTGAACGATTCGCGGGTTGGGGTGGACGGGATCTTCTTCGACGAGACGCCGGGGACGTATGATTGGAGGTGGGAGGATTATTTGAAGGTTGCTGCGGCGGAGGTGAGGGCGCAGCCGGGTTTGGGGGAGGGGGTGGTTGGTGAGTGATTGTTTTTGTTATTATCGCTTTCCTCGTTTCTTCGCTCGACGATCGGTTCCGCGAGGCTTTGGTTTTTCCCTTCGGACGGGGGTTCTTGCATCTCCACTTCCTGTATACTGTTCTCTGGACATTCATTTCGAAGACTTGTTTACTGGAACGTCTTTCTCTCCTTCCCTTCCTCCTCCCAAAAGCAAAGCCTCCCTGCCTTCACATAAACCCATCCCCAACTAACAACACCACCCCAGTCCACAACCCCGGCACCCTCCCGTACCAAACGTGGAACTACCTCCCCATCGCCAATATCACCGTCATCTTCGAAGACACCTTCGCCTCCTTCATCACCTCCAAGACGTTCTACGCCCTCAAGTCCCTCGAGACGACGTACAACCTGCCCAAGGACCGCTTCGCCATCATGCTGCATTCGATCCCGGACGTCCCGGACGAGCTGGTCGTGTGGACGGTGAAGCAGATGAAGCAGATGGTCGGGTGGGGGTTCGCGAGCAATGTAGGAGTCAAGGGGGAGTATTGGCATAGTTTTAGTAGCGTCTTTGATAGGTTCGTGAGTCTGTGGGCGTGGGGTTAGTTGAGCTTTTCTGCGGTTGCAATTGGCACGTACGAATTACTTGGGTTGTGAACGTCTTTCTGATTTGTTTTGCATTATGTGTTTTGCTGATTATTAGTTCCCGTTTTTGGAAAGGGGTGACGTCGGCGTCTCCCTCCCCAGGGGTTTCGAATAGTGTCCCTTTGGGGATCTCTGGTCATTGCATTCGGCTTCGCCTCGAAGACGTGGACCTCGATCGCGGCAGATTTTTCCAGGATACGAGCCTGATCCTGCAGTTACCCCTTCGTTCTCGCTCACGGCTCCTCCAGCCAGCTCCAAACATTCAACCCCACCTTCACACCCCTCCTGACTGGCAACCCAGCATGCCACGTCTCCTTGTACGCACTCCCGTCCTCCTCACGCAGATTCTCCCAGTACACTGCGTTTCCCGGTATAGGCTTGAACGTGGTCCCCTTGACCACCTCGCCGTTGACATCACGAGACGTTTCATCTTCTCGTTGCTGGGTCCCGGCTTCAGACGGACACTCCACAAATCGACACCACTTCCTATCCCTCGGTTTCTCCAGGTAAGGGAAATTCGTGCCTCCGCCCAACAGCCCCTGGCCATGCTCATCCTCCCCAGCAGCCACGTAGACCATGAAAGTGCTCACCCTGCCCCTCTTTTTCCCGCTGGGAGAATTCCCACTCCCCGGGTCGCTGAAATCGTAGTGGTAAGCGTAGTGTCCTCCTGGAAGATACTTCTGCGTCCATAGTGGTATCTCGATAGAGACGTGAGGGCGGTGGCCTTGGAACGACAGTGCGCGAGAGGCCAGGCAGGGTAGGAGGTTGTCTTGTAAGGGGAAGGGACCGACATTTGAGCTAGAAGCAGGTGGAGGGACTGAGCGGATGGAAGACGGGATAGTCAGGTTCAGAGGAGCACGAAGCGAGTTGCGGATTTTGGGGTTATGATGTTCACGATCGTTTGTCCAGATTGGAGAGGGAGCCCAGTGTGGATCGCTGGAGGAGTCGTGCGTTAGTTTCCGTTTCAAACAAGGCGGCTCAGAACAATGGATGGATGCTGAGTGAGGAAAAGAGTACTAGTAGGGTTGGAATGTGCTTGATGAAAAATCGGGGAGACAACAGACCTGCTGGAGATCTGGGCGGGAAGCCTCTGGCCGGAAAGCAGGGAGAAACATGAAGGTATGGCGGAAACGACGAAATTCAAGATTTGAGAAAAACGCAGGGGATGGGAAAATTGAAAAAGGAGACGACCCAAGAGCTACTCATGCTTTTCGCAGCAGCACAGGCAAGGTTATGTAGTAAATGCAAACAAGACGAAAAGGGAGAGGCTGAAAAAGGAAGAACAAAACACACCTCATCTTCAAAATCTCCACCCTCTCCCACTCACTCAGGAAGCCCTCAACATAGACGACCAAAGGCTCCCTACTAAACACATAGGTCCGGTACCCGTGCCCATGCTCACCACTGCATTGGAGGTCTTCGGGCGGAGTCCACAGTGAGTCCAGATTCACGGTTTTCGACTCCTTTGAAGTAAAGGCATTGTTTAGTTGAATATGTTGGGGCTTGGATGTTAATATGGACGAGTTATTGGTGGGAGAAGAGATGTTGAACGTGCTGAGCAGGGCGTCGAGATAGGGGGCTCCGGCGAGGATGTATGCAATGGCAGCAAACAAGGTGTACTGGATGAGTGCGCCGATAGAGACAGACGACCCCCTGTCCGTCATGTCCACAGATATCCCTCGTTTTCAGGAAAGTTGCAACATGAGAGGCCAATTACTGTGGTGGTGGTGAGAGTGATGACGGAGAAACACGATGTCGCCAATGCGGAATGAACGAGAATGCCACGCTATGCCATGGAAAAGAGCAAAGGAAAATACAAAGATTGGTGACGTGAGTGAGTGGTATGGGGTCGTGCAGGGGGAGTTGGACCCGGAAGGTCCGACCGACCCCCTTCCTTAATTAGGTAAGAACACTGGGGAACACTAACACCTGTGCCAAGCGATTTATTATCTATATTGTCGATGAGAGCCACAGTGCAGAGGGGCCATGTTCGCGTCCTACAGAAAACTCTGGATGTTCTGGAAACGGTATCACCGGGAGGGAGTCACTTTCTGAGCGGAATGACACCGCAAGCCAATCCGTCGAAGAAGCCAATCCGTCGAAGAAGCCAATCCATTAATTACCCGTTCAAAACGCCCCGCAATATTCCCTCCCAAGGTCTCCTCCTGCCAACCCAACCATCTATACGAAGACGAGCAACACACAAAAGCGCACAAGACATGTCAGTCGATCCCATCGCCAAACCGCCCCTGGAGAATGCACACTGCGTCAAAGAAAGCCAGTCTGCAAGCAGCAGAATATCCGAAGCCATCGCACACGCTTATCCCCTTGGAAAGAAATGATCCACCACCGCACAAACATGCAGGTAATCTATCCCTATGATGGCTCTGCAAGAGAGCGAAGAATCATCATCATCCTCAGCGGCTGTTGAATCGGCTCCACCCCACCACCATCGAATCGGCGACCGCTCCCGCACCACGCTGAAAGCATCACATTGTCCAAAATAGCAGACTAAGTGGTATCCTCGTGCATACATCTCTTCCACCTGCGATCTCGTCATCTTGCGCACCCACCAGGGGGCGCCGCATCACGTCATTTCGTTCATGCAGCGACGCTGCTGTGCGCATGCCCTCGACCGCCCGCGTGGCGGTCATTCTGCTCTGCGACTTCTCTGGCATAGAACTCGACCAGCATCGTTCCGTACGCTTCCATCTCTTCCAAGGGGACCGCCAGGCGGAAGTCGTTCAAGAGCAAGAACTGAAGCTCGAGGTGATTGAGTTCAACGAGAGGAAGACCACCAACCTGCGGACATTAGCGGTCGTTGGATCGGTTCAAGCAAGACTGGTTACCTTGGCGTATCTCGAGTTGGTGTAAAACACGTCAGAAAAGAACTTGCTGGCACACGTGACACCTGCAATGACGAGGCGATGAATGTTGAAACTGTCAACGACGAAGAAGTGAGAAAGGCTATACGGATCAGGTTCAAGGAGTGGATCCATTCTCTGAGGCGGCGAAGGGGGTTGAGACCGATTTTCCTGCGGCCTTGTCTCCTGCCTATTCCCTAGCGAGCCAGATGGAGGCGGGGTAGCGGTTTGGGAACTGGCAGAAGACGATTGCGGCGCGGTTGTTTCGGCCGGCGACGTACGTCCGGAAGTTTGTTCATGTGCGGCGGCATGTCTTTCGAGGGACCGCCGATTTGCTTGACGCAAACTTTGCATGGGGCCTGCATTGACCCTTTCGGTCATTCTGTCAAAGTAGACGAGCAAACTGAGGAACACTTCATAGGTCGTAGGACAGTACTTGTGAATACGGCTGAGGTAGCTCAGAATGGAGATGCTAGGCACGTTTTTGCCATGGAAGGCGAGGACGCTGGTGGTTTGTTCATTCAAACCGGGGCTACCCTCGGGGGGCGGAATGTGGCGGTGAAGATGCTCATGTTGGCGGTCGTTAGTAGTGGTGATTTTGGTTAGTAGGCCGGCAACCATTTCGATGATGTCGGTTACGGGCATGTCACTGATCTCGTATTGGGGGCCAACGTCGGCTGGATCTCGCCTTTGCCGGCGCGACAGGGACCGTGTCGATTCATCGGCCGCGAAGCTTTGTATATGGGATAAGCTCTTGACCTTGATCCGCCGCGGTGAAGGTGCGGCAGGACCTAGGGCGGATCTTGAGGACGGTAGAGGGGATGGATGAGCTGATGAGGAGGAGGAAGAAGGTACCTGATGAGGATGAGAGGATACGGTGGGAGTATGGTAGCTGGGCGCCGGGGTCGAGTGCTGGGAGGTGGTAGGGCGGGAATTCGGGGGAGGGATGTGGGCGCGGCGTTGGGAGCTGGAGTCGTCGCCATGTTGTGCGGGAGTGCGGTGTTGTGGCGCGGATGGCGGTCCGGCGTCCGCCATAGGGGTGTCGGCGGGGTGTGGGCCTCGCGAGGCGTGAGGGCCTTCGACGTGCGGCGACGGGCGCACGGGGACGTGATGTACGGCGGGCGAGTCTTGTGTGGGTTGATGGGCGGTAGCACCGCCAAACATGGTGTTGTGAAAGTGGTGCCCACCGACGTCGCTGACCACAATCGATCCCATTCCGGACAGCTCTGATGCGGACGGCAAGGTCTTTCCGTGCGGCAGGATGCGACAAGATGCGGCGCACGACGTGTGAGGCGGGAATGGAGGTTCTAAGGTTGGGGCTGGGAGCGTTGGAGGGGTGGGGCGGTCTTGAGGCCGAGACGCGGATGGCAGGAGGGGCCACGCAGCGACGTAACGGTGCAGGACGGGCCTGGAATCTGGATGCGGTCGGCGCGATGAGGTGGGAAGGGTGGGCGGCCGGCCGTGAGAATGAGCGGAATGAAGGATGGTGGTGGTGAGCGGTAGTTAGGTAAGAGCGGAGAGGATGAGAACGAGCTGGAGGTTGGTGGTGGGTTCGATGTGGTTGGAAGTTGCGGGACCCTGAAGCTGCGATAAGAGGTGTAACAGTATGCTGCGCCCGATTCTGGTTGGCAAAAGGCCCACGCAACAACGGCTTAGCAGCGTGTGTGCAGCGGCAACATTCCCGCTGGCGGCAACGGGCCGTGACCAAAGCGAATTGGACGGCCGGGTGGCGCGGAGGAAGAGATGCGCGGTGATGGTTGTGGTGGTTGGGGATGGTGGTAGATGGTGGTGGTAGATGGTAGAGGGTGGGTAGACAGTAGACCGAAGACGTCTCAGGCTGGTTGAGGTCCGTGTGGGGGGCACCACTCCAGCTAACCACAACAGCACGAGTGCCCAGGTGGACGACACGCCGCGGTCACGGTGTTTTCAACTGCCAACTACAGGTCCACTAGTGGTCTTTGAGTGGTCTATGAATCGTCCATGGGTGGTGCGAGCAAGCTACTCGAAAAGGTCCAGGCACTTCCAAGGTTCACTACCTAAGTACATGTACGCCGGCTTGTCACGTGCTTCTTGTGAAGGAACTCAGTGCTGTTAACTTACTATTGTAACTTAATCCCTAGGTAAGTTTCCTGGGCGGGCACGGATGAACCCGACGTTTGATGGTCGCTTTTCTAGCGTTTTCCTAGGCTTGATAGCGTGTCGCTGCCCAAATCGTGCCCAGGTGCTCTCCAACACTGGGCTAACTATTTCTGTTGCGTGCAATCACCATCTATTTGTGCGCATCACTGCTGCCCATGTGGCAGTTTGCCCAGCTTCCAAGTTCCCCGACCTTGCTTTTTGATTCTCCCACTCCGACTACCCAGGAGCCGGGACACCCACATCTTCTTCATCCCACGCGCACCCTCCATCCAATTGGTCACACCGCCATCCTACCTCCACACCTTTCTCCCACGCCCATCGCCCTAACCATCACTCCAGCAAATAAAGTGCTCACGTTGCGCCCAACCGTGCCTGTTATCGCCGTGGCCCAGTTCGGAGGATATTGCACCGTGCCGGTACGGTGCACATGCTCCAACCAGCCCGGAATTGTCATTCATCTCAGACGTCCTCTATGTGGTATACATACACGTGCTCTGCCCCTCCTCTTCTCTCTTCCAAGCGAGCTGCCCTCTACTGCTTCCCAGGTCCCTGGTATGCCTGGTCGGGGAGGTACAGATGCCGTTGCGCTCCTTTGCCCGTGAGCACGACCATCCGGATCACGCCGCCAGAGCTACCGTCCCACTTGATGGCCTCCTGCAATGCCCCTTTGACGAACTTGATTCCCTCCTCCTCCGTCATGTTTTCCCTCCAGTTCGCATCGCAGTATCCGTAGATGTATGTAGACCCGGAACCCCCAATCGCGTACGCCTGTTTGTGCAGTGACCCTCCAAGCGGGATCGAGTACACTTGCCCTCCGTGACGATGGTCATATCCAGCAATGATCATACCCGCTCTGTCGCAACGTTAGACGGAAAGGGGAGCTAGCTAGGATTCCGACGGGGGCCTTACGAGAGCTGGTCCTTGTTCGCGTAGCAGAGCTCTTGGAACAGAGCGGCCGCAGTCTGCGTCGTTGGCGGCTCGCCATTGGTAATGGCGTAGAGACCCAGATGGTACTGCACAATGTCTGCTACAGCCTGCGTGTCCGCTGCCGACCCGGATCGACAACACCAAATCGTGTCGTGCACCTGTGTGAGCTTGTCCGTCACTCGATTCGCAATGTACGATCCGGTCGTGGTTCTGCTATCTGCCCCTAATATAACTCCGTCCTTGAAGTTGATTGCCATGCTGTGCAACGGGTTAGACGGCTCGAAATGTGTTAACGACGAATGGGTACAAACATTGAGGTTCCCAGGCTGGCAGTAGGGTTAGCTAGAGTACATCTCTCCGTCCAGCGGTAACGTACTTGACTTCCCCCTTCTTCAGATGCTCCATGTCTACATGGATGCCGTCTGCACAAGGTTAGATCGAAGCTCACCACGCAGCCGTGTAGCTCTACGTACCCATGGCCAGCATTCCGGTCGGTGACATGATGGATGATTGTTCGTTTCAGTAATTTCCCTGGTCAATATGCAGTGTCAAAACGAAGCTGGGGGCGAGCAGGAGGTGAAGATGGAGAGTTCGTGCAGCTATGGTAAGGCGAGCTTGTTGATGGAGGCGGCAGCGGAGCTGCGCAACCACTTGGGCACCGCCCGGGCGATGCTCGGACTTCTTGGCACGAGATATGCCAAGGTGCCAAGCCCAGATTCACGTGTCACGTGCTGCGGGTTTGGTCTGTCGTACCTACCGTAGTGAGCTCAACTCAGATTGTACCTATCATGATTGCGCTTCGACGAACCCGATTACCTCACTCGCGTCTCAAACCTACCAACCGCACACCTCTCGCTACTCACGCCCCCAAGTCGGTGGCTTCCTGTTCGTTCACTTGTTCTCCAGTACATTCCGGCCCTATACAATTCCTCCACACATCTCGTCCTCGCTGGAAGCGGTATCCGAACCGTCCCGTCATGGCGTCTACGCTCGAGTCCTTTATGTCCTACCTACGCATACCTTTACTAGCATCATCCGGGGTGGCTGCCGTTCTCAGCTGTGCTCTCTATTTTAAGCAAAAGTGCGTCTACGTTCTATACCCTTTGGTCATTGGTATCCGTCGTTTTAGTAGTGCGTCTTGCTAATAGGGGTCCAGCGAAATCATCTATCCTAGACATTTCCCCCCAGATGCGCGCACCAATGTCCCGCGACCGTCCCAATTTGGGATCACCGACTACGAGGAGCTCATGATACCGACCCCGGATGGCGAATCGCTGAGCGCCTTCTATCTTCGGGCAAACAAGCAGCACGCGCGCAACGTCACGATCCTCATGTTCCATGGGAATGCCGGAAACATAGGGCATCGGCTCCCCATAGCGCGGATACTGGAGGAAGACATTGGCTGCAACGTTCTCCTATTGCAATACCGCGGATATGGACACTCGACTGGGTCGCCGAACGAAAAGGGCATCATGATCGATGCGCAGACAGGCCTTGATTACATCAGAGCAAGATCGGAGCTGCGGGGAACCCGCATCGTTCTGTATGGGCAGAGCCTTGGAGGGGCAGTGGCCATTGCTCTTGCGGCCCGGAACCTGAAGCAAGGCGATATCTCTGGTATCATCTTGGAGAATACCTTCACCTCTATGCGAAAGCTGATTCCTTCGTAAGTACCGCTAAAGGCATACCTGATGGTTCCTTGCTAACTTGGGGCAAGGGCGCTCCCTCCTGCTCGTTTCCTTGCACCTCTCTGCCATCAGATCTGGCCCTCGGAAGAGACTCTACCTCGCATCACTGGAATTCCCATGCTCTTTCTTAGTGGCCTGCAGGATGAGATAGTACCGTATGTTGCTTCGCACTTTCCTTTTCCACGTTCGGCAGATGATTTCCCAGCCAGCCCTAGCTTAGGAGTGTTACTGACAAGGCGCAGGGCTTCCCATATGTCTCAACTGTTCAAGCTGTGCCGGTCGGAGCCAAAGATGTTGAAGGAGTTTCCCAACGGTAGCCATAACGACACGGTGGGGGAGCCGGGGTATTTTGCGTACATTGACTCGTTCATTGACGAGCATGTAGCGGGCTGAGTATCACCCCGAGAGAAGTCTAAAAGGATTCCCCCAGTTGCAAAACGCCGCACGCGGCATGAGGCATATACTCGACGATGGCCACAGTCAGGACAGGAACATGCCGGCCGGTTCCTTGATGAGACCCACAGGTATGTTTGTATTTCCACGGGTGGACCTCGGGTCAGAGTGGCTAGCGGTACCTTGAAGAGTAGCGGCGGATCCAAGGTCCCAGGATGAGTGTTGAACATGTCGGGATCAACAGCCGAAAGCCTGCTGCGCGAGTAAGGACGAGGCTGTGGCATGCATGGGATCGAATAATCATCCGCCACAAGTCAAGTGGGGTTGTGAAGGAGCGGAGGCATTGACGCGTTTCTTTGCACTTGGGGGAGGATGGTGATGATCTGTGACGAGAATAATAGGGCAGCGTATGAAGACGGATCAACGATCGACCATGATGGAATTATGCTATTATTGTAACAGCGACATGCGATGACATGTCTGACAAAAGGATATGTTCCCCTCAATAATAATCGACAAACGGGGCAGAACGTGGGGCAAGGGGACGAAGGGGATCTGCGGGAGATCTCGGACGGATCCATTCAACGTGGCGATTCCATGTGGCGATTCGATGTGGCGAGTGTTAGCACAGCCACAGCTTAGGGCAGGGGTCGACAGTGTCCCATTGGTCGAGAAGCGAGAGAGTCCCTGGACCCTGGACGGCTGGACCCGCGACAACCATTCACCCGTCGTCTTCGGCGGTTCACTGGGCACAAGACAATTACACAGTACACCGTCATCAACGTCATCCAAGCCAGCAACGCCGACTAACCTTCCTTTTTCCTCTCTCTCTTCGGTGCCAACACATCTGGGACCAGCAGGTCACCAGTATGTATTGTCTCCTGTGGTTGTCTGGCACCGCGCCGTGTCCGTGCAAAGGTACCTAGGTACTACTCGGCCGTACTATTGGAGAGGCTAGCCCTGGGTAGCCCTAGGTACCCCTGGGTAGCCCTGGGTTGTTGGGCGATTACGTCAGTGGAAGCGGCCCTGGAATTGGAATGCTTGTGGTTGTTTGCCATGGGAAAATCGGGCCCTGGCAACCGGAAAGCCACACTCTCCCATGGAAAATTTGCATCCCGCCCCATCGAGAACCTGTCGAAACCCTGAGACTCCCTCGACCTCGTCTTCTTGCAGACTTGCACTCCTGGCTCCTGGGCCACCCGGTCACACCGGACTGTGGCAACTTTGTCCAATCCTTCCTGCCGGCATTCCCTTCCCCCCCCATACACAGTACTCCGGCAAGTTCCTCTCCTCTCCTGTCCCTCATTTCCAGTGTCGGCTGTTGGGCTCTTTGAGAACCCGTCGTCGCCGAGCCGCCCTGAGGCCACCGCCGCCTCTCTCTTTTGCGCCAATCGTCTTTGACGGGGATCCCCCCATGCATTGCCATGTCACGATAGCCTCTCTCGCCAAAGTGGCACAGTGCTTAGGCCTGCACTACCCTGACGACCGTCTGCAGCCCGGTCCTCAACGCGTACCATTTGGCTCCCGCGGAGGTGGGAAAACCCACCGCCGCCAGACGCTTGCGGCTACGACTGGCCCCTTCTCTGCCCTTCCCCCTCCCCCAAAAGTAGTGGCCATGGTCCCCTTTGGTCGCCGCCGAATCCTCCTTTGCCCATCCTCCCGTGAACGCTTGTCTTGTCGCTCTTCTGCTTCTTGATTGGCCGCCCACCAAGCCTGTATACTCACACACCTTGTCGGAACCGGCCTTCTTTAGGGTTTTCTCTCCATGGCTTCTTAGCTACCGCACAAGACAATTACCGTGCGGAAGGCGCCTAGTTTTAGATGACCGTCCCCACGCCCTCGTCTTGATTTCCTTCCACCTGCCTTGGAAAGGTGCTTGCCATGAGCGCATCGTCACAACAAGGGTATTTCTCTGGGCCGACGTCTAGCAACTGCATATTTTAGTCCAATTCCCTTTCAGCGGGGGGGTGACATTACTACTACCTAGGTACAGGAAACGGGGGGGGGGGGGGTGGCCCCCAAAATTGGGACCAGAAATGTAAAACCCCCGCCATAACCACGTGTGTGTTTACAAAATTCCCGACCCACCGGGACCGAACTCGTGAGCTAATCCGGGGTTGT
>JAFHBW010000650.1:0-22612 GCA_019022765.1 Westerdykella sp. P71
GCCCAAAAACTCTATGGTGCCGTCTGCTGCGTACCGGGCGAGATCTCCAGTAGCATAGAGCCGGCCTTGACCTTTGCTCGACAAAGTCAATGCTTCATACCATGATGGGGGCGATGGGAAGGCTGCAGCGGTCCGCTCGAAGTCTTTCAGGTATTCGCGGGCAACACCAGAGCCCTCTAGGATGATCTCTCCAATGGCACCAACAGGAGCGAGAATGTTCAGATTGGCTGGATCGACGAGCCAAACTCGCATCGTCGGAAATGGCTTGCCGATGTTGGCTGCGCTGTCGGGGTGGACGTCGAAGTTGCAGACGCCGTTGATCCCACTCTCTGCGGGCCCGTAGCTGTTGACAAGCAACACATGAGGAGACCATGTCTGGATTATATCTCGGGAGAGGGCTTCACCACCGACCAAGAGGCTCTTCATGCTGGGTATCTCAGCCGGACGAAGGGTACGAACGACGGTCGGGGTCAGGTTGGCTGCGTTCGCGCTCAGCCTCTGGATGGTGGCGGGGAGATCATGGATCCTTTCATGCTCGGAAGGAATACAAATGCAACCGCCAGCTCGCAGGGTGCTGATAATGTCAGTTACAGCAACATCGAACGAGTACCCAGCGAATTGCAGCCGTCGAGTTTCAGGGGTATTGATGCCCAGCGATCGTTCCGAGAATGCCGTGGCAGCAATACTACCATGAGTGTGGACGACCGCCTTGGGAGTACCAGTGCTGCCTGAAGTAAAGACAACGAATGAGACATCTGTTGATGTGATCTGGTGAGTGGGTGTCCTGGGGGGAGTTGGAACGTGACTAGCCAGGAGTGCTGGAGTTACGGGAAGACACTGCAACCCAGCCGCTTCGATCTTTGAAATAATGTTCGTGTCTCCGAGCACCGTTTTCGCACCTGCAACTCCCGCCATTTGCTTCAGTTGTTCCGGAGATGCATCTACGGGCATAAATGTGACCGCGCCACCTGCTTTGAGCACCGCCAGGACCGTCACAATTGCCCATTGAGACTTGTTGAAGCAAAGTGGAATAATCTGCCCGGACTTCCCAACAACTCCCACGGTTGACAAATGCGCAGCAAGATTTGAAGAGAGCTGGTCGAGCTCCACCCTGGTCAAGGAGCCGTCCCAAGACTGGACCGCCATGGCGGTTGGTGAGATCGCTGCCAGTCTCGATATCTCTTCATGCAACACCTCGTCAACAACCAAAGGTGGCGCGGCGTTGGTGTCGAGGATGAATTGCTGTTGAGTCGGTCCCACCAGCGTGATTCCACTCACGGGCTGCATAGGATTTCGAATGATGTTCTCAATGGCCTGGCTAACGGCATCTGCTACTAGTCGGGCTTGGTCGGGGCTAAGACAGCTCCGGGTGTATTCCATGCCCACCGTCATCCCGGCCGGCGTATCAACGACACCGAGCGTGATATCGAATTCTGTGGGATCGTATGATGCAATTTCAGTGAAAATGAGGGACTGTTGGTTTGCCTCACGATCTTCAGAGGCTTGATACGTGAGGAGAGTGTTGAAAAGAGTCGTGCCGTCGCGCAAGCCCAATGCGTGCTGAATGGATGAAAGAGGGGTTTCTTGATTTCTGAAGCTATCCAAGAACTCTGTCTGGACGCCACGAAGAGAGTCGAGCAGGACCGTGGACGAATTCAACTCGGATTTGCACACCAGCATAGTGAAGTATGGCCCAATTGATTCCTCGATTTTGCTGATGGGACGATGGCGACCAGAAGTGAGATATCCAAAACAAACCGCGTCGTGTCCGGTGAATGCCCTCAGCACTAGGCTCCACGCAATTTGCACAATATTGAAAGGAGTGATTCCGTACGCTTTGCTTATGTCGCGCACCCTTTCCGTGTTTGCCAATTCAACAGGCATAAGATCAACGCCGTTGTCCGCTGTGGTTCCCGCGAGCTTTGGGAAGTGGCAAGGCTCGACTCCTGCGAGATGCCTTTGCCAAAATTGAAGGCTTTGTTCGGTGGCGTTATCCGGCATTGTCTCCAACCAATAGCTGACCAAAGGTTTGTAGCTAGAATGTGAGAGTATACCGGAATTAGAGCTCTCATATGCCGTGGCAAGCTGCTGGATCAGGAGGTGCATCGATGCTCCATCAATTATCGTGTGACTGATGTCCAGGCGGCAAACCGTTCGTGTACCACCTTGGCAAATTGTCAATTGATGCAACGGAGGCCGCGTCGACGCCTGTATGGATGGGGCCTTCTCTAAAGCCACTACTGCTTGGTCGTATGACGCTTCCGTAGCCAGGACTGCGACACGGGGAACCATATGTTTGAGAACAACTTGGGCGAAAAGGCTGCGAGGGCGGACAGTGCCTTCGACGAAGAATGTTCGCAAAATATCGTGGTTTTGAACGACAGTCGCCCACGCATGACATAGTTGTGCCACGTCCACCATTCTTCCGTCTTCGGTAAGAACTTCCCAGGTGGACGAGGTCATGTAATGATCCGGATTCCGTGCTTGACTGACCAGCATGCCTTCCTGCACCGGGTGGCAGGGATAGATGTCTTCAATGTCAGTGCTGGAAACTTCTCCCCTCTCCATGGCATGGCTGAGGACCTGCTCAAAGCTGTTCTCATCGGCGGAAATAAGCGTGCAGTCAAAGACCGTGAATCGTTCAAGCTGAGCAGCTGGAAGCTTGGACAGATTGACCAAGGTCTGCCGGGTATTGGAACACCAGTCCTCAATACGTTGTTTTCCGTCCAAGAGCTTGTTATATGCAATCTCCATCTGAAGCTGGTCATTTTGAACCAGGGCAAGGAGTTCGTAACGGGCCGGCCGAACCAGGTCATCGGCGACAGATGAAGTTTGCACTAGTTTATTCTCGACTGGAGAGAAGAGTCGCTCTACGGAATGGGTATCGGAGTGCTGCTGTCCGACATAGTTGAACAAGGTGTCGGCATTTTCTAGTGTGGCGACCGCTTCGTCCTCATCTGTTGCTAAATGCATGTAGGAAGCCAACCAACGCTTACCGGTAAACTTTTGTCGACTGGTCTTGACTTGTTGCAGGAGGTCATGGGTGTCGCTCTTGTCCGTGAAAACCGGAGACATGGATGTGAACCAGCCAACGGTATCGCTGACATCGAAGTCGGGATGGGAAGAGTGGCGACCGTGGTCTTCATTGAGTACGCGTGGAAGCGGCTCTCCATCGAACGCATGTTGATAGCCGGCAATGACTGCTGTCAACAGCAAGTCCACCAGGTCAACTCTGTTTGTGCTCTTGCAAATTGCTAGCAATGATGCGGTAGTCTCAGGATCGAGGCCAAAAGATATCTCCTCTGCGTTACCGTACACATTCATGTTTCTCGAAGGAGCATGGTGAGTTTCTGCTGACCATTTGTTCAGGTTTGCTCCATCAACGAGATTGTGCGCGCTCGAATGCGTGCACCAGGAGTTGAAAGACAGCGGACGAGGGGACGAGATTTCGAACTCGCCCGTCTGAAGCGTGTCTTGCAATTCGTCAGTAATGATCTGCCAAGATACAATGTCAACAAGTAAATGGTGGGCGGTAAGAAAGAGCATCTGTTCCCCGGATGGTTGCACGAGTAAACTCCCAACAATCCCCGGACCTTTGAGCACATCAACCTGGTCTTGTGCATCTTCAATGGCAGCTTCAATATCCTTTTCGTTAGTGACCTGCTTGACGCTGAACAGGAATGCTTCTTCTGGGCTGGTGATCATTTCTTGAGACCAGCCTATATCACGATGAATGAAACGGGTTCGAAGGGCACCGTGCCGCGTGACGACCTTGAGCAGCGCCCTGCGAACATCATCGCCACTCACTGGCCGCAAGACTTCGAGTAAAGTTCCAAGATTGAAGCGTTTCAGGGTGGTCGGAGTGGCCCCAGACAAATACGTCCTCTGGATCGCTGACAATGGTGCCTGTGCGTCTGAGCTGTCGTCTTGGGGCACAATTACTTTCCTTGCTGTCACCGTCCCCGCCTTATTCGCGAGTTCAGCGATGGTCATTCCAGACAACAGGTTCTCGACCGTGACGGTGAGACCGATATGCTTGGCTCTGGATCGAATCTGCATTGCCGCCAGACTGTCGCCTCCCGCGCTGAGGAAAGTCCGATTGACACCAATGGTCTCGCCTGGTCGATTTAGGGCAGCCGCCCAAAGGGCCAAAAGAGACGCCTCGGTCTCATTCGCAGGGGATTGAATCGTAGTCTCCTGGAGTGTGTCTTGAACGGCCCTCGCCGCGTCTTCGTCGAGCTCTGCCAGCCAACGAGCCACGAGAGAAATATTAAGTTTTCCCGACGCGAGCTCCGGAATCGAAGGGACAACCGCCCAGGCCGTGGGGACCATCAAATTGGGAAGACGCGCTGCTACCCATGAACGAATATCTTTCAGCTGTGGACGAATACTCTCGATTCTCCCGGTGGAAAGAAGACGAAGAGAAGCGTCTTCCTGTGAACGCGTGGCTGCTTTCAGTACCACGACAGCCACAATCTGGTCTTTGAAGGGACCCGAACGAGGCAATGCCACCGTGCAGGTTCCGACTTGCGAATTGTCCAAAATGACCTGCTGGATCTCTTCCAAATCGATACGATGGCCGCGGAGTTTCCGCTGAGCATCCTTTCTACCCAGCAGAAAAATCTTGCCCTTACCGTCCAGACGCACCAGGTCACCGGTCTTGTAGAAGCGCTCTCCGGTGGAGTGTGGTGTCGCCCAAGCAGGGCCAGTGAAGATGGCGGCAGCCGTACGCATCTCGTCATTGATATAGCCTCGCATGACTGTTGGACCTGACAGGACGAGCTCTCCGATACCCCCAATTGGCATCAGGACGTTGTGGTTGGCTGTACTGACGACCCAAGCCCGAGTGCACGGCAATACTCGCCCGATGGTGCTGCCATCACTGGTCGCGGTCAGGCTATCGTCGTAGGTCGCATTGATCGAACACTCGGCGGGACCGTAAACGTTAATAAGATGCACGTTACCGGCCCACTTCCTTGCAACGTCAACTGGGAGTCGTTCGCCGCCGAGAATCATTGTCCTGACGCTTGGGATGGACTCCGGTTGCAGCTGGCGTGCCATTCCAGGGACGAGATCCACCCAATTCACATTGAAGTCGCGTATGAAAGCCGCGAGATCATTTTTGCGATCCCATTCCGTAGGTACACAGACACAGCCTCCCTGGGAAAGCGTGGTGAAGGTCTCTTCGATGGAAACATCAAAGCTCCACGAGGCGAATTGAAGAGCCCGGGTCGTTCTGTCAATTCTGAGGGCGCTTGCGTGGGCCAGAATACTCGCACACAGGCTGCCGTGTTCCAACATGATTCCCTTCGGCAGACCCGTTGATCCGGAGGTATAGACAATGACGGCTAAGTTGTCTGGCTGCACCTTGCGGGCGAGGATCGGAGACGGCTCCACCGGAAGATTCAACAAAAAGCCGGCTGTAAAGGTAATGACGGAGAGGCCGAGTTCACTCATTTTTGAAGTCGTGCTCTCACTGGCAAACGCCAGCTTAGCGTCCGTCTCCTTTGTTATATGCCGTAAGCGCATCAGGGGTTGCGCAGAATCGATTGCGACACAAGCGCCGCCGGCCTTAAGAGTACCAAGAATGATTATGACTGCCAGGGCAGTTTTCTCCGAGCAGAACAGCACTTTCTCTTCCAATCCGATATGATGATCCCGGATCAAGACACGTGCAAGGCGGGAGGACAAGTCGTCAATCTCAGCGTAGGTAAAGCTTCTTTCCCTGGACTGAACCGCAACTGCGTTTGGGGCGAGTTGAGCTTGCTGAGTGACGAGATCATGTAGACATTGCTCGGAGGGCGTTGCTACTTCGTTCCAACGCTGCATCTCAACGATGTGCTGTTGCGGGACGATGCTCAACTGGTTGAGCTTGGTCTCGGGGCCATGGACGATACTGGCAACGGCACTTGCAACGGTATCAGCAAGTTTCTGTGCATCTTCGTCGCTCAAATGTGACTGCCAATAGGTTACGAAGGGATTGATGTGCGTGCCGTCGTCGTCAATATCCAGCGCCACCATGTCCTCTGAGGGATCGAAGAGCGTCTTGCGGGAGAAGAGCAGCTCATTCGAGGTGGTCTTCTCTGTAGCGTATCGTTGATATGTAATGGATGTGTTATATAGTCCATCACGATGTTCTGCGTTCCAGTTGCGCAGCACGTCCGACAACGACGACGATCCGTGCTCGAGACCTTTGGTCAGATCGTCCTGTAGACGGCTAAGAACTCCAACGGGGCTGGCCTCGCCATCCAGCTCAATCCTGCGAACCAGGGTATTGATGTAGGGACCTAGTGCTCTTTCAATGCGGTCCATGGGCAGATCTCGCTGTGACACCAGGTAGCCAAAGGCGACTGAAGTCTGATTCGTGTACGCCTGGAGGCAGAGTGCCCATGCCAGTTGAAAGACCGAAGAGATGGTCACACTCTGCTCTTGGCAGAATGCCTGGACAAGATCCCTCTCTACGACCTGGAAATGAATTGTTCTCAGCCCTTCGAGGGGAAGAGGCGCCACGGATGTAGTCGCTGCCGCAGCTAGTGCTGGGAATAGGCATGGTGTGGCTTCCGCGAGGTACTCCTGCCAGTAGCCCAAGTGCGTAGCTTGTTGGCTGTTTAGCCTCTGATGATAGGTGATGTAGTCTTGGTAGGCAAGCTGCTTTGATTTGGGGCCACGGGCATATGCTTCTTGAATCTGGCGCACCACGAGCGCAAGTGAGCTGCCATCAACGAGAGCGTGATTGATGTCCAGACGGCATTTCAATGTGGATTTCGAGTATCTCTGTACCGCCAAACGATGGTGAGGTCGCGCCTGCGAGTAGGTCGGTCGTGACATCGTTTCCAGATTCACATCCCCCGTGAGCTCTTCAATCCAGGCAGTGGCGAAGTCTGAACGTAGTGTAACTTGGTGGAATACGTCTGTCCCAACTCTGTCATCAATGAAGACTGTGCGCAAGACTGCATTATCGTCGACCACCTGCTGCCACGCTCGAGAAAACATTTCGATATCCACTGGGCGTTCTCCATTTGTCGAGACTTCCCATGTTATGAACAGCTGATATAAATGTGGTTGTTGGCTCTGGCTGACAAGAATGCCGCGTTGGATTGCAGAGCACGGATAGATGTCTTCTATCGCAGAGAAATCTTGCAGACCGAGCTGGTCGGACAGACAGGTCATGTACGCATCAGAAAGCGAGTGTGGGATCTCAAGGAGAGGATATTCGGCGACGTGTGGCTCGCGTGACTTTGAAGGAAGCTGGTGCGCGATGCGCACAAGCGCATCCTGACAGTTTTGAAACCATTGTGACACCTGCTCACTGCGCCGCAGTTCGCATGGATGCTGGAAGTTGAACACAAATTGGCCGTCTTTGACAATGCTCGTGATTTCGAACAGCGCAAGCCGTTTGCCCGTCCGTCGCTCGTCAAAGGGGAGTCCGTTGCTTCCAGAGGCAAAGTTGAAGTGTGAAGAAGATTCATGTTGCGAAGTAGTCGAGAAGCTACCACCGAAATTGAACAGAATCTCTATGGGAGAGTGCTGGGCAAATATTTCTTGGCCGGCTGCGGTTAAGTACCGTGAGGTAAAGTATTCCAGTCCATTGTAGGTCAGTGAGCGGCGTGCAATGCTGACGGCCCGAATGATACGGGTGATGTCTTCCTCGAGTGAGGATTGCTCGACTGTGATTGGGTACATGGTGGTGAACCAGCCCACCGTCCCACTGATGTCGATTGAAGCATCCCAGGGCTCTCGTCCGTGTCCCTCGGCAAACATTTGCGGCATCCCTCGCTCTGCGGAGAAACTTTGGTTGAATGAGAATAAAAGGGCGGCCATGAGCAGATCAACCGGCTCGGACGCAAATGGGATATTACACGGTCCCATGATGGCCTCAGACACGGCCTTGTCCAGCTCAAATGAAGTCTCCGTGGAGTTGGACACGGTATTTTCCTCTTCCCGAAGCTCCCAGAAAGCATACGAAGCAGGTTCTACATTCGCAGGTTCGGTTAGGATAGTCTGTGCGTATTCGGCCTGGAGCTTCGTCCACTGCGAAAATGGCATTGGTTGATTTTGCTGCAGACCGATCAAATCACCATTGAGCACGGCGTCCAGGTCGTCCAAAATGACTCTCCACGACACAAAGTCCACCAAAAGATGATGTGCTGTGAGGTGCATAGTTTGCTGTCCCTGAATCTCGAATAAATCCGCGGTGAAAATGGGTCCATGCTGGATGTTTATGGCGCGTTCGCTCTCGTCGATGACCGCGGCCTTTTGGGAGTTGGACTCAAGCTGATGCTCTCTCAAGAGGAATGAGCCCGTAACCTCCAATGTGATATGTTGTGTCCAGTGATGAGCCTCGTCTTTCGCAAACCTCGCGCGGAGCATCGAATGTCGTGACACAACAGTGGCAAGCGCGTGCTGCAGTGCCTCGAACTTCATATGGCTCTTAAGGCTGAGTGAGACGCTCTGGTTGCACATGTTCGTCCCATCGGGGTCACTCTCAAAATAGAGCTTCTGTATTGGAGACAGCTCGAACGGCTCCCCGATCCTCTCTTCTTCCCATTCTATAGTCTTGGTGTCCGTCATGGACGCTTCTCGTGCAACTTCCACCAAAGATTGCGCCAGTAACAAGCTTCTCACAGATACATTCAGGTTGCGTCTGCGGCATTCAGATACCACCTGCATGGCAAGGATACTATCACCGCCGCGGCGGATGAACTGGTCAGTGATGCCCACTGTGGCGTCGTTCAGTGCGCGTTTCCATGCCTCCAGCAGAATCTCCTCTGCAGCTGTTGTTGGAAGCTGGATCTCCCTTCGTGACGGATCGAGCACTTCAGAGTCTGCTACTTCAATCCAAGTCTGTATCCGACGCACGTCGAGTTTGTCAGACGCCGATCGCGGCATGGAGCGCAGAACGAGCCATTGCGTGGGTACCATATACGGCGGAAGCGATTTCTCGAGGGCCTGCTGTACTTGCAACACTTCGTGTGCAACGGATGATCCCGGGAACAGAGTAACAGCTTCGATCATGTTCATGGTGCCATCTGCGGGGACCGGTAGAGATCTTAGAGTAAGAACTGCCGTTAGATGGCCGTTATATAATCCATTTCGGGGAACACAAGCCGTTGCCTCCTCGACCAGCGCACTCTGACGAAGGTGGTGCTCAACCTCTCCGAGCTCCAAGCGCTGCCCTCGCACTTTGACCTGGCTGTCTTTGCGACCAACGTACACGATTAACCCGTCCGAGCCATACTTGACGAGATCTCCCGTTTTGTAGGAGCGGCCCGAGGATGAACCTCTCCACCATTCCGGCGAAGGTAGGAAGACGGCATTCGTTTTGATGGAATCGTCGAGATATCCATCGGTGACGATCCGTCCCGATATGATGAGCTCACCAATCTGGCCGGGCTCGACCAAGATGTCATGGTCGTCCGGGTCCACAACCCACAGGCCGCCCCCAAACGGGCCGCCAATGGTCGCGGCAGGAACTCTATGATGGGCATCGTAGTGCAAGACAGCCGCTGAGACGGCACATTCGGACGGGCCGTAGACATTGGAGATGCGTCTTCCTTGCGACAACCACCTCTCGATCAAGGCCTCGTCCGGGGCCTCACCGCCCACAATCAACGTCTTGAGGAGCGGCACTTTCTCCGGTTCCACCGTCCGGGCGACGGAAGGCGTCAGGAAGACGATATCCGTGCGGTAGCTGTTCAGCACCGCGATTGGGTCATTCTCGCGTTCGAATTGGGAAGGTATGCAGACACAGCTTCCAAAACACAGGGTGGTGATCAGCTCAAACATGGAAGCATCGAATGTGGCGGGAGCGAATTGCAACACGCGTGTGATGGGAGAGAGTTGGAACTCCAGGCCCTGGGCGAGGATGCTGGTGCAAATGGCCGAATGTGGCACGACGACTCCTTTAGGGGTCCCCGAGCTTCCAGAAGTGAAGACGACATAGCAAGTATCAGAGGGAGCATTTCTGCCTCCCAATGCGGGTAATGTGGACGTCGTCACGGTCAGGTCGTCGTCGTTGACGGTGACGATGCGCTCCACGTGAGCGGCGAGAATACCTGCCGTTTCTTCCAGGCAGATTGCCGTTGTGATGTTGCATGCCGCGCAAATGGCAGATATGCGGGAGGATGGATATGCCGGATCAAGATGGACGAAGGCTGCTCCAGCGTGCAGGGCCGCGAGCATCGCAATGGGCGTCCACTTGGTTCTAGGGACACAGAGGGCGACATAATGACGGTTACCCAGCCAGCCCAGTTTCGTAGCAATATTATCCGTTGCGATTGCCAACTGGGCGTAGGTCAGGTCGCCGTCCCAGGCGTCGATGGCAATATCATTCGGACGTTGCTGGATTCGTTTTTGCACTAGATCCGAAACACAGTCGTTAACCACATGGTCGGCGGTGTCGCCATTGATTAGAGATTTTTGTAGATGGAAAAGGTCCATGGCGGCTTGTGAAACCTCGGTTACGGGGGCCATTGTCGTGTTGGAAGAGGTGGTTTTCGACTGTGAATAATTCCAAGTGCATCTGTTGGCCAAGCAGAAGCTTGCTGGTGGGTTTTCTTGGAGACTTTTGCGACTGGCATCATTGCGATTGTCACAGGAGTGTGAGGTGTTCCGTGCAGTCCGTAAGCTAGAGCATAGTAAGTGAGTAGATGGGTGAGATGGTTGTTGGTTTGTCTCCCGCCTTTGCTTACTGTGTCCCGCCATGGCCAATCCCCTGCACGGGGGCAATAGCCGCTTTGGGGGACTTCCCCCCCTCTGACGCGATACCACATTATCTTTGACAACGACGAAGGATTTTCTGTCGCGCTGCTCAGAGGCAGTATCATGTCGTCCGCGACATGTCCAGCCAACCTGGATGACCGCTTTGGCCCTGTTGTGGACTCGTGCGTGCGATCGTTCGACTTTAGCAGGCTTTTCGAAGACAGTATCTTTGGCGTAGGGCTTTCTACTGTGCTCCTCGTTGCCGCAGCTATACGGTCGTTCACTCTCCGGTCAGTGCCAGGTCGTCTTTCGCGCCCGGAATTTACGACATGGTTACGGAGCGCTGTGGTTTTGTCACTCAAGGCAGCGCTGGGCATCGCGCTTCTGGTGGTATGGAACGTCTCGCATCCTCCTCAGCGGACGCGGGCGACTACTTCTTCGGCAGCCCTTGAGTTCGTCGCAGCTTTGTCACTGGTATTCGTCTCATATACCGAATACGCAAAGTCTAAACGCCCACCGGTGCTCACGTCGGCGTACTTGCTATTAGATGTCGCCTTCACCAGTGTCCGCGTGCGCACGGACTGGATGATCCCTGGTAACCAAACAGTGGCTGCATTGCGGTGCGGAATTTTGGCTACAACCCTCCTGGCATTCATTCTGGTATCTCGCCCGAGGAATAGTCGCAAACGCACCTCTGGCGACAAGACATCCCCCGAGCAGCGCTCGGGTTTATTGGGCGTAGCCTTGTATACATGGCTCGTCCCATTCTTGATCCGAGGGTATCGTCAAGGGCTTCAAAACACCAGCGAACTGGACGATATTGACCGTGCATTCCATTCGGCGAACCCGCAGTACAATTTGCCGGACGATTGGAGTAAGTCTGAACATATTCAAATGTTGGCTCAATAATGCTAAGCCTCTCCAGACCGCCGTGGCCCAAGGAGATACGCATTGATTCGAGCAGTCGCATTGGCTCTCAAATGGCCTCTCATTGCGCCCATGCTTCCTCGTTTGGCCATGTCCGCTTTCTTATATACCCAACCACTCTTGCTGACACGAGCCGTCAAGTTTATCGAGCATGAAGAAGGAAACAGACACATAGCGTACGGGCTTATCGGTGCCTACGCTCTGGTGTACGCCGGGTTGTCTGTATGTGCTACAGAACCCAAACACCATTTGTCTATTTACTAAGCATTTCGCCGTCGTCCAGATTTCAAGTGGCCTGTATTGGCGTGGTGTCAACCGCTTCATCACTCACATCCGCGGAATGTTGATCCACAACATCTATCGCAAAACTGCAACTCTTCCGAGTTCACGTACTGAGAATATGGAAGCAGTTTCCCTGATGAGTACCGATGTAGAACGGATTGTAGTCAGCATTCGAATGTTGCACGAGTCGTGGGCGACTGTCATCGAGACTGCCGTTGCAATATTCCTTCTTGAACGGCAAGTAGGCCTCCTTGCACTCGCTCCTATAGCAGTTGGATTTGGTATGAGATCCCCAGCTTCTAAACACAAACCTTGTCTCTGATAATTGCTGCAGGGTGTGTTCTTGGTTCCGCCGCCATCTCTACCGTTGCCGGTGGCCGCCAAGCTCGCTGGATGGAAGCTCTTCAACAACGCATCCAAGGCACGATACCAGTCCTAGACTCCATTCGAGAGATCCGGATGCTGGCAATTGGTCCCAAGGTGGAGGTGATGATCAACGATTTGAGACGGCATGAGATCAACATTGCCAGGTGGTTCCGCCAGGTCATCATTATTTCCCTTGCCCTCGGTGCGTGTAGTTCTGGCTTCATTACTGTGTTTATCTAACATCTATTCCAGCGTATGGACCGGTTACATTATCGCCCGCCGTTGTCCTCAGCACTTACGCTGCCAAAGCCCACTCAGGATCATTCGACGCAGCACGTGTCTTCACAGCGTTATCCTTGATGAATATCCTAGCTGTTCCCCTAATTACTTTCCTTCAAGCGTTACCCCAGCTTGCGGGAGCAGCCGCAAATTTCCAGCGAATTGAAGACTTCCTTTGTATCAAGACTGACGACGAATTCCGTCGTTTGAATGGACACAGCGAGCGCGAAAAGCAAGATATTAATGGAGCAATCCGATTTCAGGATGCCTCTGTCGGCTGGAGCGATGAAGACTCGCCGTCTCTTTGCGAGATTAATCTCACCATTCCACAGTCGTCTTTGACTGTGGTCTATGGGCCAAGCGGCAGTGGAAAGACGACTTTGTTGAAAACCATCTTGGGGGAGACCACTCTGCTGGAAGGATCCGTCAGTTTGTCGGCTACCGGGATCGCATTTGCTGACCAGACACCGTGGTTCGCCAAAGCCACCATTCGAGAGAATATAGTCGGATTGGGTAACCATACCGTGGATAAGGACCGCTACGAAACGGCTTTGCGAGCCTGCCATGTGGACGAAACGTGGGTGCCGCTGAACCAAACGATCAGTAGTAACATGCCGAGTCTTAGTGGCGGCCAAAAGCAGAGAATCGTAAGTTTTCGACTTGATATGAAAAAGGCCGCAGTCTAATATTGGGAAGGCTCTCGCTCGGATAGCCTACGCACAAAAAGATCTTATTGTCCTCGACGATGCCTTTTCGGCAATGGACCCGTTGACGGAGAGGGCCGTTTTTGATGGATTATGTGGCCCTCAAGGTCTTCTACGGCTTGCCGGCTGCACAATTGTGTTGGCTACGCATTCGTGTATGTGTTCAATTTACGGCAATCATTCGAAGATATACTGACCGCGTGACAGCGTACTGCCTCGAGCATGCCGATAAATTGGCCATTCTCTCTCCAGCAGGGAGACTGACTTACAGTGGCGATGCGAGAATATGGCTGGCCGAAAAGGGCCATGTGACTGACACCATCGCAGAGATTGAAGCAGCATCAGAATCATCGGACGAAAATGATATCTCTGTCAGCGTTGATGATGACAGGGGCAAAGAAAAAGTCCTGAGTGAAAACATACATGTTTCGGAGATAGATTCTCCGAGCAATTTGCTCGTCACCGATGTCCAGGCCACCGTCAACCATCGAGGCGTATATCGCTATTACTTCAAGGCGCTCGGCGGAGTCAACATGGCCGTCTTTATAGTCATCTGTGCTTCTTTCTCGTTCTGTCTGCGTTTCCCAGGTAAGCTAGCTATGGAAGCTCAAGGTTAGAATCGCGAACCTGACCTGGAAATAGATTTATGGCTGTCATGGTGGGCAACTGCGAACACCAAGCATCCGGGCCAGGACTCGGGCAAATATATCGGTGTTTATATCGCGTTGCAGTTGGGGGCGCTGCTCCTAGTGACACTGTGGGCATGGTCGTATTTGAATTGGGCAGTTCCACGGTCAGGACTTCTCTTTCACAAACGAATGATTAAAACTGCAATGAGGTGAGTCTTCTTGTGCAATAGGAGCGGACCTTGAAGCTGAACAAAAATAGGGCAACAATTGCATACTTGAGTACAGTCGACACGGGCGTTACAGCCAATCGGTTCAGCCAGGATCTACTATTGGCGGACAGCGAGCTACCAGGAGCTTTTGTCAACACAGCAGCAGGCAAGTTGCTTCCAATCACCTTGTTCCAGCTAACATTGTGGCATTACAGAAATGGCATCTATTGTTGCCCAGTTGATCATGGTCGCCGTATCGTTCTATTACATCTGCGCTGCATACCCCTTCATATTCGCGGTCCTCTTCCTTCTTCAACACTTCTACCTCCGCACAGCACAACCTCTTCGAATCCTGGATATTGAGGCCAAAGCACCACTCTGTACGCAGTTCATCGACACCATTCAAGGCCTGACAACCATCCGCGCCTTTGGCTGGCAAGCCGAGCTCCAGCAAAAATTGAACCACGCCCTGCAGGAATCTCAAAAGGCATTTTATCTGATGCTATCGATCCAACAGTGGCTGAATCTGGTGTTGGATCTCACCGTGGCTGGTTTTGCAGTCGTGGTCGTTGGAATCTCGATCCCGCTAAAAGACATTGTCCGTCCTGCGGCACTCGGTCTCATTCTCACAAACATCATTTCCCTGGGCGAGAATCTGCGTAATCTCTTCCTCTTCTGGACGCAGATGGAGACGTCGATCGGATGCGTCAAGCGAATCAAAGACTTTGTCGAGCAGACGGACCGGGAGGACGAGCGAGAAACCCTCCCCCCTCCACCGCCCAACTGGCCCGCGCGTGGCGCAATCCGATTCGAAGGCGTGGGCGTATCCTATCGGAAGGATAGCGTGCGCCCCACACTGTCCGATGTGACTTTCAGCGTGCAACCAGGTCAGAAAGTCGGTATCTGCGGGCGCAGCGGAAGCGGCAAATCCACGCTCATCACGGCTCTGTTTGGCCTGCTCGAACTCGACAGTGGAAGCATCACGGTTGATGAGGTCGACATTGGTTCCATTCCGCGTCAGACGCTGCGAGAGCGACTTGTGTGCATACCTCAATCGCCGTACATGCTCAAAGACAGCATCCGAATGAACTTGACGTCCGGACTAGGCGTTCAAGAAGACGAGGCCTCGCTATGGAGCGTGTTGCAGAAAGTCCAGCTTGCGGACGCAATCCGGGAGAATGGGGGGTTGGACAGGGACGTTGCGGATGTGCACTTCTCAAAGGGCCAGCTGCAGCTGCTGTGCCTGGCGCGAGCGCTGCTGAACCCGAGTCGGATCGTCGTCATGGATGAGCCGTCCAGTGCGGTTGATAGCGAGACCGACGAGCTGATTCGCAAATTGATGTATACAGAGTTGGGAGAGAGGACGGTGCTGGTGGTCTCGCACCGGATGGATTGGATGGCGGACGTGGATGTGGTCCTTGTGCTGGGGGAAGGCCGGCTTTTGGAGATTGGTGCTCCGAGGGAGTTGTTGCAATCTGCAAATGGTGCTTTTTCGGCGTTGCAAGTCGATCGAAGATAAAGGTAGCGGTAGCGATAGCAGGCGTATACCAATGTGCAGGCGTATACCAATGTGCAGGCGTTGATGGTCTGTTACAAGAGACTCTGGAGAGTGTATCAACGGGCGACGGCCAAGAAACGGAGGAATCCTGCAACCAACAAGCGTTTAACGCCGCTGAGCCGGATTGAATTCATTGCACGCATCCGGAGTTACGATAATCCAACGCCTCCCACTCGGAATTAAACTGAGGCTGACGGGTCCGGACACCGGTGCGGATATGGACGCGGACCGTTTTCTCTCATTGCTGCGCCACTTGTGCCCTTGCAGCCCCAACAGATAATATTTATACAGCCCGATTCTTCTAAATTTTAGCGCGCGCTTCCTAGACGCCCTTGGTTTCCCACTGTACACAATTGCTGTTGCTCTCGCTATGGCTAGCGGAACATTTACCCAACTCTTCCCCCCGGCGCCGACCTTCACCGAGAAGGAAGTCGGAAATCTTGCTGGGAAGGTCTTTATTATTACCGGCGCTGCCTCTGGTGTTGGGCTGGAGCTCGCCAAAATCCTCTACTTGAAAAATGGCACCGTTTATGTGGCTGCGCGATCTCAGAAGCGCGCTGAGGAGGGCATCGCCGCTATTAGAAAGGCCGTCACCAAGTCCCAGGGATCTCTGAAAACCATGGTCGTCGACCTCGCGGACCTGACGACCATCAAACCTGCAGTGGAGGCCTTCTCTTTGCAACAAACCCGCCTCGACGTGCTCTTCCTCAACGCAGGCGTTATGACGCCGCCGGCAGGGAGTAAGACGGCGCAAGGCTACGATCTCGAGCTAGGTGTCCACTGCATGGCAGGATTCCTGCTCGCGCGGCTGCTAGAGCCAATCCAGAGAGCCACCGTGGCTCTTCCCGACACACCCAGCGGGAGTGTCCGCGTAGTCTGGGTGTCCTCCCTGCTCAATCTTGGCACGCCTGCTGGTGGCGTTTCCTTTGATTCCAAAGGCAACCCCGTGCGGCTTAAGGCCATGGATAATTACATGCAATCCAAGTCTGGCATGTACCTGCTCGCGCGTGAGGCAGCTTCACGCCGTAACAACAACGACGGCCCCTCGCATATCATCCTTCACCCGGGATTCATGAAGACGGAACTTCAGCGATACGGACCTCCACCGATGCGATTAATCATGGGCACCGTCTTCAAGGGACCTCGTTACGGCGCCTACACGGAGCTCTACGGTGGACTGTCTCCTCAGGCGAAGAACGGCGGATACTACATTCCCTGGGGTCGGCCTGGGGCACCCCCGCCGCATGTCGAGGCTTCGTGCAAGTCTGAGGGAGGGAAGCCCAGCATTGCCTCCCGGTTTTACGACTGGTGCGACAAGGAGACTGCGCGCTTTGCTTAGTTGTCTGGTTAACGTTCATTGGTCTCGATAGGATGGTTTCTTCTTCTGTGGGGAGGTATGGAATATGCGGGCTGCGGAATTGCTGGCGTGCAGGTGTAATCATGGGTTGGATACCAATTATCAGCACAACAATCGATTATTGAAACTCTAAGGTCCTCCAGATTTATGCCTCAGTCTTTGCTTTGATGTCTATCAACTAAGAAGTTTGCCGCCCTTGTATGTGACCGTATGTCTAGTTTACATGCGTTCTACTCCGACTTATTTGGGCTCCCCAACTCCATCTATGGAAGCAACGACATGAAAAACCTCTAAAACTGCGGATGATCTCATACTCTTAAGACATAATCGTCACGATAAGAGTTCCCGAAATACTTTAATAGTATACGTCATCTCGCATAACTACTTCTCCGAGGTAGCAAGCCACTTATGAAGACAGATCCGTTGATTGAGTAGTTTCCCAAGCGTGGTGTGGGAGGTGCAGCAAGGCTGCCCAATCAGGACTTCCCAGGTTTTAACGGCTCCCGGCCGGTCAAGATCTAATATACGCCCATTCGAATCCTCCAAAAACAGCGAGATTAAGCGTCCGCTGGCTCAGCCTTGGAGAGCATCACCTCTTTTCATCTTCTTCATCAGTTGCACGATATAGGTGTTGCCGTCGAACACTTGCGCTTCTTCACCGACTCTTGTGTAACGGACCAATACCACTCCCACCCATCATGACAGCTCTTGCCGTGACGCTCGGAAGAAACAACCTTGTCCAACTCGGCATATCTGCCACTGACATTACCTTACTGTTTGAATGGGGAAGGAAGTTCGGCAATTTTCTAAGAGCCGCAGAAAACGACGCAGATCTCGTCGAGGTGTTGAACGAGCCGCTGGAGGTTTTGCTACCACGGAGTAGTATCGTAGACGATGTCCGCATGAGAGCTTTATGGCAGAACACAAGTTTTGCATATCAAGGCACTATCAAAACTGGCTCGGGAGTGGCGGCAGATGCGGTAGGGCCGGGCGAAAAAACAAAGGAGCTCACGAAGTTCGGGTGGCTGATGGTGGCCGTTGTTACAGGGCTAGATCTCTGTTTGAGCCAGGCCCGCGTGCTCAATGTCGTCGTCAATGTGCTAGCTGCTGTCCTTGGACGAGAAAACGAAGTGGAAGAGTCCCTACGTATAGCACTTCCAAAGAACATCGAGTCATGGAGACAGTTCGGTCGTACCAGAAAGCTCCACAGTCACCTTGAAAGATCCTATATGAGGGCACGACTCGAAAAGGGCGGCACAGATGTTGTGCCACAGCTGAATGAGGCAGAAGAGACCGAGATGTGCAAATTTCTCGTCTGGTTGGTAAAGAAGAAGGACAATAACTACTTCAGGACGATACCCATTGACATATATGCTTTGGCTGCTGGTCTAAAGGCAGTTGGTTTAGCACTCAAACTTGACCTTCCGCGGAACCTGGAAGCCGAAGTCATTGTTGAGTACTGCACTGAATCCATTTCATCGACAGGCTCTTTTAGTCCGAGAAGCCTGGGCCGAGCGGCACAAGTGTCGTATCCTTTGCGTAACCCCAAGGCTATGATACAAAGTATTCCCGCGAAACGCCAAGTCTTGAATCTAATGGGGCTTCTCTGGGATCGTGGCAGTCAAGCAGCGGAAAAGTTCCTTCTTGTAGCTGGAGCCGACTCGCCGTTCGAAAGAAGCTCAGAGATATTTTACCGCGTCAAAACCGAGGATACTGGTGAAAAAAGCGCCGACACTAAGACTCTGATGTTTGCTGCTCGAGCATTTCCAACGGAAGGGTTGTTCAACACTGGACTGGTCCTTGAGGCTGTCGAGGATCTTCTAGCTGGCATAGACGATACGACCTACCACTGGCTTTTTCAGCATACAGATTTGAACTACTTGCAACGAACGGACACAACAACGGGGAGTGAGAAAGAGATGGATGCGATGCTTCTCTTTCAGGCTCTCGTATTCGGGTTTTACTTTCGGTTACTGGAACCGCTGGTCTCCTTCGAGCTTGTAAAATCATCCGAGTACTGCCAGGGTCTTTGGGGGTTCGGCAGCAATATGTTCTTGGCTATGTGTCTCGAGTTTGCCAGTATTCTGAGGCGTGAGGGCAGAATAAGTAGAGCACACATACTCTTCATGTTGTCGTCCATGTATAATGGTCGACAGAAGCCGTTCCCGCCTACGATGCGACACGGGCTTGTAGGCATCCTGGGGTCAGTGTCGGTGTTAACTTTGCCTCTGGTTCGGGCTGCCGATACGCCTCACGACATCAGTAAATTTGTCATGATCGACCTACCTATTGCAGAGTTTGTGGCAGTAGATCCAGATGGCGAGATTTACGCTGGCATGGGGAATGGAGTCAGTCTCGCGCCTGCATCCACGGAAGCAAGGGATATTTCCGTACGAAAACCCCTGGGTGACTGGTCCGTTCACGCTAGAATGGGTGTGTCGGTCGACGGTGGCTTGAACGGAGTGGTTATGGCGGCGAAATGCTCTGGTCGGTTGGTCGGCTGGTTCAGTCCTATCGCTGCAGATATAGTCTTCCTCAGCACAGCGTATGTGGCGAGAGACCAAGGAGACCAAGAGCCAGCCGTGGAGGACTACGAGACGGCGACGCTTCGAGGGCTTGAAGTAACTGACGAAGACTGGAAGGACGGTCGATTGCCTCGATTGGTTGGGCAGGATTGCTTCTGGATCGTGCAATCTTGGGGATGTGCTCCATTGCGGTATGCTGCCGCGGGAATATTTGCTTCGTTGGGTGAAGAAGTCGCCGTTGCCACGGGAAACCTTGCGAACGCCTTTGGAAAGATTGAAGCACAGAGGTCTGGTGTCATTATCACATAACACGAAGAAGTTGGTAGGAGTGTAGTTTACATTCCGAATTGATCCACTAGGGAGTGCCGTAGTAGATATTTATCACAGGGTTACCGTCTGGTTAGTAATAAAAGGGTGTTACAGACGTGAGAGGAGACATGGATCAATGTCTTCTTGACTATACCTTGTTGATAGGATTGATTTTCTCTTCATGCAACTTATCTCCTCGAGTTCTCATATCCCAATGACGGGTCACGCCCATTCAACGGGGTAATCTTCTCCCTTATCGTGACCCTCTGTTATTGTAGGCAGGGGTAATCTTGGAAGCCTCACGTGGCTCGTCAAGCTAGTGCATTGGGCTGATTATATAGGATATAGATACAAGAAGCTGATATACAGAAGACTAAATCCTGTTTTGTCCCTATTTTCTACGAAGAATGATGCAACTATGTACAAACCGCAAAGGTTTAACCAGGCTCTTGATACGCATAAATGTCGTCTTTAGAGTCATTTCACGGCCACAGATGTGCGTCCGCATTCACTGATCGCAATCAGTCGCTGCTCTCGTCCTCGGTCGCGGGTCCCGCTCCATTCTCCAGCAACACAGTGACCAGATCAGTCCTCCCAGACATAATGGCCCGCTGCAGCGGCGTGTATCCCGCGCGGTCTCGCCCGTTCACCCGCAAGTCGAGATCTTGCAGCAAGAGGCGCAGGGTGTCAGCGTTGCCGGCGGCAATAGCGAGGTGGATGAGGCTCAGTGAGGGGCGGGGGACGTTGATATTAGGATTTGGGTCGGTTTGGTTGCAGGGGTTACGCTCGGGGTTGGGGTTAGCGTTAGAGTTCCCATTGGAGTTGTTAGTGCTAGTGCAGCGGGTGTGGCG
Organism: Westerdykella sp. P71; assembly: GCA_019022765.1. Lineage (NCBI taxonomy): Eukaryota > Fungi > Ascomycota > Dothideomycetes > Pleosporales > Sporormiaceae > Westerdykella > Westerdykella sp. P71. Next base: position 20,698 of record JAFHBW010000650.1, read on the forward strand.
TCGGGTAGAGGACCGGGCTGAGGACGCCGAGGATGAAGTGGCACGGCTACTAGTACTGACGCTTGTTTCAAGCTCTGTTGGGTCGGATCCGGAGATGCTGCTGGAGTTGGGGTGCTGGGTCTGAGTGGCTTGGGGTTGGTTTTGTTGTTGCGGTATTATGGGAATGGAAGGTCTGTCCTGAGAGATGGAAAACTGATTTGGGTGGTCTGCTACATCAGTGGGGTTAAGGTTGGGCGTAGACTGCATCTGCATGTGGTCTTCGAAGGAAGTGAAGAAGGCGAGATCGTCCATGTTTGCGTTTCCGTGACTTTGCACAGTACTTGATTGTCCCGAAATGGAACTTTGGTGTGATAGCTGGGTTTGGTTTGGTCAGTGCCCAAGTCGGACGAAATTTCCTGCTCGCAACATACAGAATTGTTTGTGGGCATGGGCTCTCCGGTGAAATGCATTTCCTCCAGATGTGTTGGAGCCCGAGATACGTCCCATGGCGCGTTCGCTCTCGTGTTTGTTGGGGCTAACTCGTTGGCAGTTGCAGAGGGTGTCCCACGAGCGGCATCCTCCAATTCTCGAACCTTCTGCTTCAACTGCTCGACTTCTTGATTGCGTTCTCGAAGGTTTCTTCCTGCCATGTCTGTCAGTAAAGCCGCTATCATGGTGGAATGGCACAGATGGCCGGGGCTCGGGAGACGCACGATATGCTCGCTGAGCGAGCCGGTTTTGGATTCTTCGTCGATCAGCATTGTCTGGCAGGTTTCTCCAGTCCTCGTCTGGCTTCATCAAGTCTTCATAGGCCATTCCCTGGGTCTGATTGGTCATGGTCGTATCACCCTCCCGGCGGGCTTTGGAGAAGAGCTCGGCGAAATCTAGGGTGGGGAAGGGGCACGCAGGAAAATAAGTTTCTGTGTGGTAGAACATAATGGAGAGTGAAGAAACATGTTGTTCAAGGGCCCTCGGCACGTCAGTTCGTATTCCAGCGGTATGATTCCTACGTTTTGCCTTATAGAGTATCTAACCCCTAACCCTACCCAACAGTAGGATTCCAAATGGTTGACGGACCAGACCAGTAAGATTATAGCTGAAGTGCACCCTGAGCATGCAGTAGCGAATTAGTCACCCCAACACCCTCCTTCCTAATCTAGATGTCGACGCTTACCTACGTACGGAGCAGGTACCCTAGGGTATGTAGTATTCATGGCTACACCCCGTACAAGCTTACAAGTTCGTCCGTAAGCCTCTTATTTGCGGGTCCCTGCAGGCAGGTTGCCATGCTGACACAACGCCTATACAGCACGCCATGTCCGCGATTATCTTGCCATCCAGACAAATATCCTCACAGCGTCCGGCCAGCTCCAACTTGTTGAGCTTCCAACCATATGTTCGCAGCCATCTTTCAATAATCTGACATTAATATTAGCAAATATAGTAAGGGATCTCTTTACTGACTCTATACACATTCTGTGCCCAAATAACGCAATTTTAATTACTCCATGTGGGTGGCGAGATTCTGTTTCATAGTAAGCGTGTGTTGTAGCACACGGCCATCCCCGTCCCTTCCAGTTCTTCGAGATGTTCTAATGGACCTAACTATAGCCCCTTCTGACGGCCCGAACCTCGGGCGCAGATCATTCCATGGGTTTGAATGTGGTTGGCCCCGCAATTAATTAAAGCAATAATAAATCCTATGTGTCTTTTTGGGGCCACGTTGGATTTCTGCATGCCACCAGGTTCGCATTCGCCTAACGTTCACGGCTAGCAATTGCAAGACCCGTTGTGGCGAACTAGTACAAACTGGGAAGGTGGGCATCTTTTTCAGTGCTATTTTTTTTTTTTTTTTTTTTTTTTTTTTTTTTTTTTTTTTTTTAAAAATATATAAATTTTTTTTATTTTTTTTATAAAAAAAAAAAACCACAAAAAA
>JAFHBW010000066.1:0-93057 GCA_019022765.1 Westerdykella sp. P71
CCGCGGCTCCTCGTCAACAAGAGCAGCGCGACCCTCAAGAAGCCGCTTGTAGTGGGCAGCTTGAGCTCGAGCCTGTTTATACTGTGCTGCCAAACTAGCAGGGCGCTTAGACTGCCTCACGAGGGATTTGACGGACTGGCCGCAGCAGCTGGTCTCTTCTTAGGATGCTTTAGTTGTCGCGTAGGTGTAGAAATAGTAGCATCCTAGCCATCGCGGCTATTAGCTTTACCTCCTAGAGCTGGCGGAGCAACAGACTGAGCGTGAGCTCCACGCTGGCCACCACGGGTAAGCTGACCGCGAGCCCGCTGCGCTCCACGAGCATCCCGAGCAGGCGTTGCAGCAGCCTCCAATTGCTGCTCCTCAAAAGCTGCAAGACTACTAGTATTCACAGTCCTCTAACGAGTACTCCGACGAGTAGGCTCAGTAGGTAGCATGTTGCGACGACGGATGTGAGCAAATCAGTGACCCTAACAAGTTCTCTACACCAGAAAACGCATTAGTATAGGGCTCTACACACACATAGCCTCACTTACTAGACGTCGACCCTCACCCATATGCAGGCTGGTTTAGCTTAAAATGCTACTCTGTCGCTATCTGCTACCAGTTTGTGTGTGGAATCAGACGATCGACCATCCGCCAAGAAAACGCGAAATTCTGCATACGCTAACTCCGGTGCCAAGATTTGCTGGCTTAGAGGCGCCCATTTTCGGACGCAAAACTCTCCAGAAATGGAGGCATCTAAGCCAACCCAACATCGTTTAGGAGGAAAGGTTAAAGATTTACCCGCTGTGGCTGTGCCCAATCAAGGACTCCCCAAGAGGCATAATGCGTCGACCCAAGGGAACCGCGAACCAGGCCTTCCCTAGAGATTCAATACAAGGCCCGTCACCATGCCCTTCATATTCAATCGACATTGGAGTCTGGGGCGTCCCAAACCACGGTAACGATCCCTACTCTAGGGACACAGTGGATAAGTTCGTCGATGACAACCGTGCTATTGAGCGTAAGCTCGCTGAAACGCATGGTCTGAAATGGCTCTACGCACAGAACTTTTACACGGAAGAGGAGTTCTGGACCGTTTATGATCGCGCCGAATACGACAAGCTAAGGGAACGTTGGAAGGCGAATCGACTTCCCAGCGTGTTTGACAAAGTTAAGAGGGAACCGAAAGCATGGCAAGACATACAGTTTTGGCGAGCAATTGTACTTGCAGCTCTGAAGCGGGAGCATCTGATTAAACGCCCGAGTCCGTAGAGAGCCTGTTTTGCTTCAAATAACGTCTAGAAAGCTGTGGCACTTTTGTTGGAAACATTTGGGGCAGTATTGAACGCTGACGTGGCTGCAAGCTTGTCGGAAGAAGGTCGGCCAACTTTCCTTGGAAGAGAAAGTTGTCACTTCCTATTCTCCCTCCTCAATTTGGGTAGCGCCAAAAGTTGAAGTTGTAAACATCTTGATCTTTCCACACACCAGGGGGTAGACACTTTTCGTATGCATGGCCAGCAGTAGGCGGGAGAATTTGGGCACACTAAATAAATCCACGATTAACATAAACTTACCTTAAGATGAAACATGGTCAAATATGCGGGGAGGCATAGAGCGCAGGTCATTCTTGAAGAGGAGGTAGCTGTGTAAATTGGGTTAGCCGCAACGCCGGTAACAGAAGTCGGGAAATCCACCCTGGGGCAGGTTGCCTATTTCTCCACATTGAGCTCGCGTACCTGGTCTTTAACTTCGCTTATCGCCTATCCTCCAGAATTGCCCATGACTGAGAGGGAAATTCATTGGTGGACGTTGCAGATGTTGGAGAAATCGTAAGTGACGTAGGCACGGAACATTGGTGATTGGCTGAGAGATGAATTTTCCGACTTCATTCGCACGACTTGAGCCTGTTTGGTCTTGATGCAGGGAATATATATTGCACGGAAGATGCGAGTAATAGAATATTTCCGTGCAGTTCTTCCTATAGCGCATGTTTTACATCTTCTGGTGCCAGCCCCGGGATAGGGAATCATATAAATAACGTGCCCCTTAAGAGTCGACTCAAACAGCTCCCGGACGTCTCCTAACGGCCTGGGAACAGTGCCATTACCCAAATCTGCTCAGAATGATTTTCCTATCGTCTCTCATTGGGACCTTACTCCTAGGGGCAACATCGGTGCTCGGCGCTCCAGGCGTCTACGGCAATTGTAAGTTTGACATGACTAGCGTCCATTGGTGACGATGAGATCATACTCATATGATCTAGCAATACTCTCTTCAGAGTCCCATAGCGCCGAAGTCAGTACAGCAAATATCCTCACTAAGCGTGCCGCCTCAGCTGGCTGCGGTAAAGCGCCGACGATAAAATCAGGCACGAGATCCATCAACGTCAATGGAAAGAACCGACAGTACATCATACGCGTCCCGAATGGCTACGACAGTAGCAAGCGCTACAAGCTCATTTTCGCCTTCCACTGGGTTGGCGGCACGATGAACGACGTCGCGGGCGGGGGCTCTGATGGGGCACTGTGGGCATACTATGGTATGCAGAAGAAGTCCGCCGAGACAGCTATTCTCGTTGCACCACAAGGGCTCAACAATGGCTGGGCGAACAGCGGCGGTGAAGACATCGCATTCGTCGATGCTATGAGGAATGCGATTGAAAACGACCTCTGCGTGGAAACCACGCAGCGCTTTGCGACGGGCTTCTCGTATGGCGGATCGATGAGCTTTTCTATTGCATGCTCGCGGGCCAAGGACTTCCGCGCCGTGGCGGTTATTTCAGGTGGGCAATTGAGTGGCTGCGATGGCGGTAACGACCCGATTGCATATCTTGGTATTCATGGAGTCAGCGATGGAACGCTACCGATTTCTGGTGGACGGACTCTGCGCGACAGGTTCGTTCGGAATAATGGGTGCCAGAATATGAGCCCGCGAGAGCCCTCTCCCGGAAGCAAGACACATATCAAGACGGCTTATTCCGGATGCAAAGCTGGATATCCTGTTACCTGGCTTGCGTTTGATGGTGGTCATGCGCCAGCGCCCGTTGATGGTGGAAGCGACAGTGGCGCTCGCAGCTATACTCCGGACGAGATCTGGAGTTTCTTCAACCAGTTCTGATAGAGGACCTGTCGGTAGGGAATTATATTCACTGAACTTCGAGAATCATATAAGCGAGTGTAAACAGTTGGATCTATATTTTCAGGTGTTTTCGTTTTACTACAAATACTCTAAGGAACGGCCCCACTCTACCTACCAACACAACGCCTGCAGAGAAGTCTACTCCTCTCAGGTCATATTTGAATACCTTAGTGGAAGATCCCAGCTGTGCCTCCCGACTTTAGAATTTATCTCCCTCTTCGTAACGAAGTCCGTCCATCTGTTGCTTGAATTCTGGTCGATTGGGGTAGGAATAAGAGCTTTTCTTCCTGTTCGCCCATTGCGGCAGTTCATCTTGCGGTGGTGGTCGGCTGAACCTGTTATTCACGATGATAGAGCCTCTCTTGGAGTTATAATAAGCGTTGGACGGCAACGCCTCCTTCTCACTCCGGACAGGAATTTCCGTAGGATTCGAGTCTGAGATGGGTGGGATCTTTTTCCATCGATAGAATGCATCAAGCGCCGGAATGCTCAGGCCGTGGACGACGATCGAGAAGATTACCAGGAAGTATACCGTAGGCACCATGGCGCGGGTCAAATTGTCTTCCTCTTCAGTCATTGCTTCTCCTGTCTTGGGGAAGAGGTGACGTGTGTGCTCGACGTAAAATACAGCACCAATACCTGCAGAATTTATTAGCGAGGGCAGAAAGCTCGGCAGGCTGTTGATGTACCGATGGGCCCAAAATAACCCATGAAGAGAGCTTCTTTCCAGCCCTGCACGCATCTGGGCATGAGCTTGTAAGCCATAAAGATGGCTGGGATGCGGCGGAAAACCAATATCAAGAGACCTAGACCGAGCAGACGACCGATAGTGATACCACTAATATCTGGAGCATGGAATTCGGACCAGGGAATGATGGTACCGATGTACATAAAGCCCCCGAAGTTCAGGATTACATCGAAGGAGCCGTTCACCTCATCGTGACGTTTTTCTGCCTCTTCAAGGTACTGGCCGTTCCAGTTCATGGCGTTCCCGGCCACGAAGCAGGCAAGCAAGTCGTCGGTACCAAGCATTCCGCAGATGCCGATGATGAAGAGCTGGGAATGTTAGCAGACGGATCACTACCTTGTACAAATACTCACCCCGGTAGCCATGGGCCAAAGGAGGAAGCTCTCCGAGTCGATCCATTTCTTGCGTAGAGCAAATTTGATGGCGAACATACTTCCAAATCCGATCACAGCTCCTATCGCAATGCTCATGAGGATGATGTACAACCACCCCTCGACGAACCACTCTTCCATGGCTTTCCCGACGCCGCCGCCGAGGCGGCCCACAGCATGTCCTGCTTCCTCACGTCTTAGCAAGTGGTTCACGGTACTTTCGAGGGCAGATTGCGCCCCTTCTTTGAAATCTACTCCGGAGAGATCGGCGTGTCGGATGAGATAGGTAGCAAGACTGCGGAAAGATATGTCAATGGCATGGCCTCGCGATTGGCAGACTGACGACTTACAGAAGAAACGGGAACCCGAAGCCATCATTTGCGCCAGCCTCAGAGGAGATGAGCTCACGCAAAGCGCGAGGCACATACTTGTCAGAAAATGGCCCCTTCGCGACGGCCTGGGAGAGGATAGGGTCCGTACAGGTCACACAGGAGCCAATGACCATAGCGGCAAGCTGAGTTGATGAGTACGTATGATCTATTTGGGTGGGATTCGAAACATACCAGAGAGAGATTCGGGATGGTATAGTAGACGCACAGGCTAGTGCAAATCCACATGATGGTCATGATGGGTAGTAAGCACATTGCCATCTCCTTCCAGTTGGTCTGTTGGTACTTTGCAGGGAGTTGGAATCCTGCTATGACTAGCTGTACACCGATAACGATGCGGCACATTCCCTACAAAATGTCAGCGTCCACGGGACTGTACTTTTCTGAGGGCGGGGACGCACTAGGGTGATAGCATCCTGTTGTCCGTCGGCAGCTGAGCCCCATCGTTCTACACTCAGGAACTTTGCTGCGAGGGGACCCAGAATGATTCCAATGAGGACAGCGGGCACTGATACGGTCAATCAAAGCCTATGGCTATATGGGGTTTGAAATATTTGCTCACATGCTTCGCCTAGGTACCAGACCTGCTTGATTTTGACTGAGATAAAACCATAGAGGATGATGAATGCCCCTTGTAGCACATGAGTATGATCCCATGGCTCAGCTCGAGGTATACATACCTAAAATGGCTATCACAATGTTAAGCTCGCTGACATCGAGTGTCGGCATCTTGAAGGCTTCGCTCGTGTCAAACGCTGAGAAACAAAGTGGAAGGATTTGAGAACGCAACTATCTCTTCAACACGACGGGCAACAGGCGTTAAATAAGAACGGAAACGAAATAGAAGAACATAAGAAATGGATTCCAGGCCAGCTGGTTAACAAGAAAGAGTGGGGAATGTCAATTAAAACGATGTGAGTTCTTGATTGCAGCGAGAGGAATGAGCGATTATAATGGGCACGGCATGTCCTGGGGGAAACAGAGAAGGGAGGTAAGGAGAAGTCAATCCAACGGGCAATGTCGCAGAGAATAGTTTCCATAGCTCCAGTTAACCAAAGCCGGAATAGGTCAAGGATCTGCGTATCGACAAAGTATTGCCAACCGTCATGAGTAGTCCCAGTCGTGCTTCAGGTGTTCTAGGCAATTGCTTGGTCTTCTATCGCTTCGTGGCGAACGGCCTTGGCTAAACAACTGTAGCCGCGGGTGGGATTCCGTCATTGCCTGTGACAGGGCTGGATCGAATTCCTGAAACGTCATATGACTATTATTGTGAACTATCTGGAAGGGTATCTCCGATCTTGAAGGCCCCATAGCCGTTAGAGATGACACGGTGACGGCAATGACAAGTTCGGTTGCTGAGAGAAGGAGAACCAGACGGGTGAATTGCCCCGGCGATCGCTATCAGAACGAAGCCAGATTGTGCATAGAGTATGCAGTATTTAGTGGTAGTAGGACGCATTATTTTTTGCGGATCCGACTCTATTCGTGTCCATACCTGCGGCTTGTCGCTGGAGTGTGCGAGTACTCAGTTGGTGATCACCAGGCTCGCTCGCCATGTTGGCCTGCTTTCCGCGATCCTGAAGGGCGGAATCATCAGCATGAGAAAAGTGAAAAACAAGGGAAATATCGAGGCGCGCGGTATCTGAGGCACTCCGAAGAAGCGTCATCAGGGGGTCCTGCGAAGTGATCGTCAAGGCGGAAGTGGCGATGTCGTGCCCAAGGAGTGATGAGTGGACCTGCGTTCCTGCCAAGGTAGATTTGAGACTCTTATCAGTACAGGTTGGCACGCTACTGTGCCGCCTAGCCGTTTCGGGTCTCGTGTGGCTGGAACTGTGGCTGCTTTCTCAACCACAACATGTCTTCTACACAGCAAATTAGTATTCCTCTGCGTCCGGTTCTCGTCCTGCGGTTTTTATTATGTCCTTGAGAATTACTTATCGAACCAACTGTAACAGTTCACAGGGCAACCCGTGGGTCACGAGGAAGAGATGGGAAATTGGAATCCAGATAATCGTCCTCCAAACTAGTCCCAGCATCAGAGGCCAAGAATCTTGCATCCACGCCGAGAAAGCACCTGGGTGCTCAGCAATCTTGGAGGAATGATAGACAGTGGTAGCTGAAACGACTGTCTGACAATGAAAATAACGCATTCCGGTCGTTCCTGTTCTTCGGTGGGCGACAATATTGGAATACATTGATTCTCCTTGATTCCTTTGTTGGTTATGCGCGGAGTCACCGATCGCGACCCATGACAATATTGGAATACGTCAGAGACCCCCTCGTGCAGGCACCGTCACCTTGGTTATTGGTTACCAGGCTTCTCGCGGTAACATTTAGGGTATTTTGTTGCTGGAAACCAGAAACCTTCAATCCAGTGAGTATTGTTCGAGGAACATTGCGGCTGATCCTCTGGTATTTGGTAAAAAGCGGATCCATGCCTGTTGAGGCTTCATGGCTAATCGTGACAACTAATAGAACACCTCAATAAAGCACCATTGCTATGATATCTTCAGAAGGACTGTCATGTATCTCAGAGCTCTTAGGAAAGGGATTTGCAAGGTTAGGGGACAGCTTCGTCTACCGTCATGCGCTTTCCTAAAAAGGCGGAAGGATAAATACAGATTCGGAACCGTGGATAGAGGCATGGAGAGAGCGGCAATCTAATTTGCAGAGTCTTCGTAGGTAACTCTCTGTGGACGATAAGCGCTGCATCCAGGCATGCAATGTCTTCGCCTCGGAACCAAACCTTCAAAAACTTCCCATGATGGCATGCAAATTTAATTGCTGAATAAGATACTTTTACTGCAATCGTTGGTTCTCACATTGAAGCTATCGGAGCCCTCTTCATAATACACATCTACTTTCTGGGAGTGAGCTTAACATCCAACTTCCCAACGTTCAGCGTGAAGCAATCCTGGGTGTCGTAAACGACCGATGATCCATCCTCCCCATCTGCGAATTGCATATCAAACGTGCGCACCATGTTCGCTACTACGCTGCGCAGCTCCATCATCGCAAGCTTCTGTCCCACACAGTTATACGCGCCTGTCCCGAACGGCATGAAGGCTCGCTTATCAGCCGTATAACGCTGACCTTTCTTGTCCAGACCACCTTGCTCAGCACCATCCATCCACCGCTCGGGCGCGAAGGTCAAGGGCGATGAGAAGTTACGCGGGTCGCGGTGTATGGTGTGCATGGGCATCCAGATCAGAACCTTACCAGGAATATAAGTTCCATCCTGGAGGTTCAATCCTTCTGGTGGTGTCTCTCTCTGTACACCACTGGGGACGGCAGGGTGGAGTCGGAGCGCCTCGAGAATGACACCCTCAAGGTAGGGACAGTTTGCCACGTCTTCGGCATCTAAGAACGGTTTTCCCGGCGCCAATTCGTTGACGATATCCCTCAGCTTGGCTTGCATAGTCTGATTCAAGCAAAGTTCATAGAATATCCAGGTCAATGTTGCGGCGGTGGTGTCGCTGATCGAAGTCAGTAGACGTGATGGTCAGAGTCTTGTGGTTCAACATACCTTCCAGCTACGATCATCAATCTCGAGTCCGCATTGAGATGCAGTGGAATATCCTCATCCGCTGGGTTGAGAAGCCAGCCGAACACATCGTTCTCTTTGGGCGTCCTCTTCTTCCGTTCCCTCAGTGTCTCGCCCGTCCACGCCATGAACTCTAAGATGTCTTTTGCCGCACCTAGCCGTATTAAGGCGGACATGACATAGGGAATGTGGCTGAAGATGACCAATGAAGCCATGCTCTTGTGCAGCATCGTGATCCACTTATCCTCTTTACCTTTTTCCAACATATGGAAGCTCCGGCTATAGCCTACATCCCCCATGACATCGAAAGAATAGAAGTTCACCCAGTTTGATATGCGCACCGAAGGCTCATGTGCGTGTTCCAATAGTTTTGAAATAAGCATAAGCGAGTATCTGTTCACCCGTGGCTCGTACTCCCGCAGGGACCGGGCGTTGAACGCACGCTCCCATATCTTGCGACGCTCCTTATGGTCTTGCTTGGAGCGCGTTGTGTGCAACGAGGCACCTTCGATATGATAGGACCCCGAGTACCATGGCCCTTTGGAGCATTTGGTTGTCGGTCCATGAATGAGGGGTATGGCATCGGTTCTTATAACGCTAAGTTCCCGTGGTCCAGTGCGGACGATATCCGAGGCGTATTCCTTGTGCAGCCTTTCCGTCACTCTGTAGTACTGCTTTTCTGGTAGGACGTATGTCACCGTGGACAGCTTGGAGAGTCGCAGTGAGAAAGGCCCCGGAAACTGTGGTTCAGTCAGTACTCTCCCACGATCGGGCGAATGAGACTTCTCTCACTTTGTGCAAACGGTGGAAGAAGGCACGATAGACGAGTATGCTGAACACCAGACTAGCAAAATAGATGGCGAAAAAGCGCGTGGCTATTGCGAGAGCTCCGGAGACGGAATGGCCCAGTGGGTTCGCAAGATAGTTGACTGCGGCCACGGTTGCAAATGCAGTCGCCCATATTGGGCTCAAGATGTGCGCCTTGTGATCCCATTCACCCTTGTTGAGGACCAAATGTGAGAGCAGTCCCAGAATTGCAGGTACATAAATTGTGTGGACCAGTTGATCGACTGAGGAAAGGATTTCCGCCATGATGCATATGGTGGTGAAAGCGACGTGAGGTGGGAAAAGTACCGTGCCGCACTGATTAAATAGATGCTGCACGCCGCACAGATGTAAATCGGTAACGGTGACCCAGGGGTTATATATGCGTTTGTAGTAATATTGTAGGGTCAGATCCCCCGCCTGTTAGGGTAAGCGCTGGGGGTGCCTGGTGGGTCGGAATTTACGAGTCGAGTCGCCTAACCTGCAGTGATGGATGCGGGGTCACCTCCTTTTGCACCTTCACACAACTCGCTACAGCCTACATTTTGTAGCCCATTTTGACCATTTACCTAGGTATGGACAGTTGAAGGTGAAGAAACATGTGCAGCTCATGCGGTCGCCGGCCGCGGGGGCCACTCCCCTGCTCAACATAGCTTTGTTTTGTGGGCGTTGTCTGACGCTTCTCCAATCGCGAATCGCAAAAAGTCGTTGGGACGAGGCCTTTATGTACATACCCTGTCCAGGAGAGAATTACACTTGAATTCACGCTAACAATACTAGTTTTAGTGAATGATTATGTACGCCCGCTGGACAACCCCTGATCCGGTTCTAAGCCGCCCAGGACTTGCCCCACGCAGCCGCAGCGCTTCTTACTGTAGCGGACGAACAATGACCCGGGTCGGATCTTCAAAAGTGGTTATCTCAAAAAGCCGAAGGCAAGAGTATAAATCCATCGATCACAGCCAATGTGGCCCACCTTACTCAACCTTATTGTATCGGAGCGTCCTAGCGATATTTGAACGGGCATAGTTTCCTGTCGAATTCCGACTGGCCGGTCACTAATTAGGAAACGCCGGCCGGCGAGTGTTTTGGATATTAAAAAATGTTGCTTGTCTCAGACTCGTCTAGCATGTAAGATCTCATAAGCTGCTCATGGAAACCCTGACAATCGCTTCAGGTAGTGGAGACACTGTAATAGCATGCCAAATGCAGGTAATGGCGCGAGCTGATGACAATACACCTTTTGGAAGCCATTCAAAACAGCTCTGACTCTCCCTAATTTCTCCCATGGTTCCAGAGGGCCCTCGTTGAATGGACGACGGGTGCCATAGACGACGAATGCCCTCTTTGGCGAACCTTGCGTCAATAGCATGGAGTGCTTGAGGTTCACTCAAATACCCTTAGGCCAAACTCGACACCTCGGGAGGATAGTGTATCCCATAAAAAAACCAGCGCGTCAAGCTCTCGGCATCTCGACCTCCATCATGTAGTCTATCACAGCATGGACAATTCAGGATCACGGGTTGTTTGCGCCCCTGCCGTAAGCATGCAGAAACGTGGCGGCTGATCCTTCACTTTTGCAGCTGGGATGCTCATGAAGAGGGCGAGGACAGGACCACCGTTGATACACGTCACTACTAGGAGACACAGCTCTTCCGGGCCCAAGCTTTCAATGTACACACAGGCGCTACAATATGTGGTAGAATAGTTATGTCCACATTGTTAGGGTGGAGTGACGAGACGCATATCACTGCCGAATCCGTAGACAGCGCTGATAGACTTCAGGATTGACTCCACGTAATATGACCCAGCACCGAGGTTAATGTAAGCACGGCGCACACACAGTACAGGGCACCTCAATCCCTCAACGGGGCAAAAGTGAGCGTTTATGACCATCAGCGAGACATTTGAAAGGTACAGCTACATCTCAGCGTAAGCATATGATGCCTTTCTTTCCATGATAAGACTGGAATGATAAGGCCTCCCAGCTGCGAGGAAGATTCGGGTGCATTATAGATACGCGCATCCCAGTATTGGTGGCCTTCATTCAACAACGCAGTGGCATGACGACAAGAACATGTAGGTTATCGCAATACATTGAATCAACTACTGGCTCGAGACTATTCTCCGTCCTGCAGTTTGCGCAAGAGTATGTTCACTAAGTAGATGCAAACCCCCGGCAACAACAAATCAAGGCAGCTACTGGACATTTCCGTTGCCGTTTAAATCAGCATGCTCCCAGCGCACGCAGATTTTCGAATCTCGATTTCTTCTTGCGGTTTGTTGCGCAGCGGTTTGCGGCCGTGAAAGAGATCTGAAACTCCAACCCAGTACTCCAACGACGAAGAAATAGGAGGAGCGGAACGAGTCATATCAGCGTGCTCATGTTTTCGGTATGGAACATTGCGACTTGTAACTTTACCTCCATCGAATATCATCTTACTGGTAGAAAAGGGTGACAATGACTCAGTGGCAAGCTGCATAGAATGCCCAAAAAGTTTTGATTCCTGAGAACTACCCAAGATGCGAAGTAAAGTAGTATCGTGTCAAATGCCTCTCAGGGGCAGAATATTGCAAATAAACCCCCCTCTTTTCAGTCTCCGAAATTATTGACCGTTCGGTCTCGAGCGTGGCAACGTCTTGGATAATCCCTTAGAGAGAGAATATCGTCGACACCTGTCAAGCTCATGCGAAGATATGCACGCGCATAATCTTCATTCCAGTGCTTTTGATTACCGAGAAAAGATAGCCTCTCGTCCTTAATCTGAGGATGTGTTGACAACGCTTTGTCTGAGGGCAGAACAGAATCTTGGGGTTGGGTGGGTTTTGTAGAGTGTCGTTGTAGAACTCTACGTCTTAAACACCAGGTGTTTTGCCGACGGGAAAGCCGGCTTTGCTTGTGTTGACGAAGCGCTGTTTATGTTGATTTCTCTCTAGCAGCTTCCACCCCATGTCCAAACAATGCAGCAAGATGCGAACATCCTGCAAGCCATTATTCTCCGGTCTATTTTCCGCCCCAAAGTCCATCAGCAGCGAGCCATCGGCGCCTGCATTGGGCGAATTTTTGTCCCATGATCTGGCATCATGAAAGCCGAGTCGGATGGCAGCACGAGCGCTGTCGTTACATTCCCCATCAGGGCTCTTGAACAGTTCATTGGCATACCCATCATGGACCGGCAACCTCGAGCCAATACTATAAGCCCTTTTGAGGTCACATTTGCAGAAGATCCGGACTAGAAGCGCCGCAGCAACCATCAGCCAGCCTTGATAGAAAGTTCGGAATGTGGCGTACGGGAGCGGGAGCCTTCCGACCATTCCCAAATCAGGGACTGCGTCGTGGCAGCCTCAATGCATATGGCTGATCGCCTATGCCCTTGGCGTGGAGTTATTGAGGAGGTGCAGAAGCCGATTTTCTGTCCACTGACGCAAACCCGCCAACGTGGCCTTCGCTACAGTCCTGAAGAGCAGTGGTCGACGAACACGGGGGCGACTGGCGGACAGCCTCCCAGAGTATGGAGTACGAGTCCGCATATGAATTGGAGGGTCCCAGCTGCAGTCTCGATTGATATTCTGTTGCGTGTTACCTGTTTGTGTGTGGTCACAAAGCTCCCGAGGGAATCATCGATATTTCATTGTCATACAGCTAGGCTCAGCGCCCAGACTATGAGGAACTGAACACGAGAATCTGCGTTCTTGTACGCCATCGGTAGGATAGATGCGGCTGACGGGATCTGCAGAGTGAGGAACCAGGCCAGTCCTGCCTGGAGCATTTTCTTCGTTGGGGTTTCTCGCCATCGTCGACGACAGCACCGACGCATCAAATTCCAATTCGAGGAATAACGTCCTGACTCGTTCGAGTTTAGCCGGCGACTAGAAAAAGATCTGTAACGAGATGCTACAGGATGCATGTACTGGCTTCAAGAACTTCCGGCAACGTCGCCGTCGGAGACCAGATTGGATGATTGGTTGATCAGTTAACTGCGTCCAAACCGGATGTTTGTAGAAGTAGGGTAGACGTCAAGAAACAAACCTGATCATGAGTGACCAAAATATGTCCCTTGTTTGTCAGGGTAGACCGGTGGCGACCCGACCTTTGAGTTGGACTTTGGAATGCGACAGATTGTGAAAACGTGCGGCCACTTTCGCAACTCATCGCAGGTGATGGTGAAGTTTGAAGTCGGAATCATGATCGCGGGATGCAAGGAGGTGGTTGAAGCCAAGGAAGTGGTGATTTCGCGTCACGAACGCGTGCGTACTTAACCCCGCACTAAATCCGGGCCGACCCTTCCACTGTTTTCGGCCCTGAATCTTCAATCCAGCGCCACTCCACTCTCCGCGGCGGTGACTCTTTCTCGTGTCCATACTGCTACACGGCGTTTCCTCCCTCTACTACCCCATTTTGCTACTTGTCCCGACCCCTATATTCCTGGCCTTCATTAGGCTGCCTCCCCTTACCAATGCCCCTCGGATTCGAACGCATCAACGAGCGCATCCAGCGGCCGAATGCTCTCATAAATTTCATCAAGCCACTTCCCGGAAACACTTCAAATACGGCTGAAGGCATACTAAACCGCATTGCTGCAATATGCTACCCTTTCATGAAGAAGCATATGATCCTCGTCCAGGCGCTCGAGGAATTCCCGTACAACACCGAATTCGTGGGTCGAAACTTCAACGCCGGAGAGGTGATACAGTTGGTCTTGAAGAATCGTCAAGGACAATGGCTGCCGGAGAAGTGGGTGATGATGGTTATGGTCCACGAGCTTGCCCACTGCAAGCAGATGAATCACTCCAAGGCCTTTTGGAAGGTGCGGGATGCGTATGCGGCTGATTTGAGGGAACTCTGGAGCAAAGGTTACACTGGAGAAGGCCTTTGGGGAAGAGGAAGATCGCTTTCTACCGGACATATACATGCGGGAAGCGTGGCTGCTGGTGATGTACCCGAGCACCTATGCGGGGGTACTTACGGGCGTAGGAGGAAGAGACGGCGAACCGGCAAGGTCAAAGAGGAACTTACCTATGCAGAGAAGAAGCAGAGGCGCATTTTAAAGAAATTTGGTGCCGGTGGGCAGGCCCTTGGGGCAGACGACGATACCAAAGTCAAGCTGGAAGGTGGTGTAGCTAAGAAGGGAAAGCCTAGGGTGGCGGCAAGTGCACGCGGCAGGGAACTCAGGGCAGCCGCTGCTCTTGCAAGGTTCGAATCTGTTAAAGAGGAGGTTTCTATTGTCAAGAAAGAAGCTGAGTCGGGAAGTGAGACGGAGGATGACTTCGACGATACCACCGCTGAAGCAGCTGCCGTCGATGTGGACGGAAAGAAGATGGTTGACGACAGAGGCCATGCGCTGGTCAAGATATGCGACCACGAAGACCAGAAGGACGCGGATTCTCGGAGGGAAATGGAAGAGTTTCGCGCCATTGACGTCGGACTAAGTTCCCAGAATCGACCTCGAACAAAAACACCTACAGACCCGCAGCCGGCAGCGCCCTTTTTGGCTCCAAGAGGACCGACAGCCAAACGCGAAACGAAGATCACCTCCTCTAGTCACGTCATTCGGCTTGATGATATCTTTAAGCGTCGTCCCGAGGTCGACGTCCCCGGGCCATCCTCTACAGCGACCCGACAACTCACAAAGCCGGCTGAAACCTGTACGGTTTGTTCACTTATCAACGATCCTGATTCTTTAACATGTGCGGCATGTGCTAACGTGCTGAATCTGGAACTGGTTCGAGATAAGTGGATGTGTCAAAGCATGGCGTGCAAGGAAAGCCAGTATGTGAATTCTGGCGATTCTGGCGTCTGTGGTGTGTGTGGAACTTCTCGGCCTCCATGAAAGTTTCCGCAGGCGCACACCATGCTGAACCTGCGGTGACCGACACTTCTTCATCGTTGCGCTTTCGACATATTTCTAGACCGTACGTGTGGCCTCCATGCCGTAGTGCTCCTAACCCTACGACTGCTGATAAGGCATAGTTCTAACGGGCTGAGCCCTCGCCCTGAAGCGATTTGTCGCCCGATCTACCGATCCGGGCCTCGTGGAAGTGCTCTTGTGGAGCAAGCGGGGGATGCCTTGAGAGGTAGACCTACCTTTTTTGTTGTAGGAGTGTTGGATTTATATGTCGCCGGTATCTCAGGGGCAACGGTACTCTCCCACGGTGAAACACAAGCATTCGCTCTCATTCATTGATGGGAATATATGGGCAGCTCGCAGATGCTTGGGCATGCGCTGAACGGATACCATCAGGCTCTGCGCTCTCCATAGTACTCAGGTACTGGATCTGGATCCCTCAGGTACTCCGTAATGCGGCCGACGTTAGTCAGGAACTCCAACACGCTAGCAAGTGCTTTGATAGCATCAACCCAATTATGACCGCAGTTACTTGAACTTCGAACTCTTTTACCAATACGTGAAGATGGATTCTTTGTCGATGCTTGTAACGAGGCATGAAAACAGCCATGTCCAGGATCCCGATTAAGCTTAGTCACGCCAAGACATCTGTGGAGCTTTGGAGCTCCCGCATTCAACTCCACACGACAGTCTCCACATCGCTCACGATACCCGCCACACACGACAGCGAGAGATCTACGTACTGCCGCTCTTCCACTCGCCGGTGGAAAACCAACATTCCCCAATTGACAGCCGCCGATGACAATGGCCCCCCGCAATTTTGTTCCGACCGTCCGTGCAGCGGCATCCCGCTCGCCAGTAACCGTTTCACGATGCTGCGCCCGTAGTTTCCAAACAAGCCAGATTCTCAGGCAGGAGGCCGTTGCACCTGTCAAGAAACCAGTCGGTGCTTTCAGAGGAGGGTAAGTTCGACAATGATTGTTCCTAGCAATTCGCGGTTGGATTCAGAAGATGGTCCAGAGGTTCTTCCCAACGGGGATAAACATGGATACAAAGATAGATCTACCACACCTCTTCCGACATTTCGCGCAGTTTTGCTAATTTCATTCGCTGAACCCAGGCTCTTCGGTTTTCTCCTCGGCGCCACCACTGCCGCGGGCGGCATGTACTACTATGTCATCGACGAGTACCGCATTTCGAATGAACTTCTTACTGAAGACATATATGTACGTCACAGGCTCCGCATACCCCTCGATCATGCCCGGCGCATTTTGGAGCTCGCGTTCTAGCTCAACCGTCCGGTAACTGTCGCTAATGGTTGATAGGCGCTCCAAGCTGCGGTACAACGGATAGAGAAATACGTGAAGGAAATGGAAGAGAAGATCGATACGAAGAAGCGATGAGCGGGACTGGAACTATTCAACTTGGGTGGTACGGGACGGAGGGTATAAACCGCCCATAGTGGTGAACGGACTTTCGGAAGTACGGCCAGAATTTCCAAACACCATGCATTCAGATTCTCAGATGCGGAGGTCAAGGTTGCATTATCAGTTAGCGATTCAAGCGATGTGGTCTTTGGATCATGTAATCATATGATGGGCATACGGATTCCCAGAGCTTATTGCGGTTTCAGTGCGTTCGATATACCAATTTAACAGATGCTCTTCCCCGTTCACTCTGGAAGAAATAATCCATTACCGCTACAATAAACGATGATTTCATATAAGTTGGTTTATGTTAGTATGGCTTTAGGAGGTTCCCAGGTGTGTTTTTGGCAGACGGGGATGAATGCTGTCAACCTGATGTGCGAAATCGCTTTCAATCAACAGAAACCTGTTGTCTAGACGGCTGGCTAACTCTACTACTTACAATGGAATATTCATCGAAGTCGATATTCGTGCACCAACGGGTATGATTTGCTTGCGTCGCGCGGGATCTTTCACCGGGGATTCCCTGGTCTTGGCACGCTGGAACAGTGACTCAAGCCCTTGCTACTTATTGTTGTCAATACTCACTTTTCTATTGTGCCGCTTTTTGAAAATCGAAAGCTCCAGAACCAAGAGCCATCATCTTGATCGCTTCTCGGAAAAAGCGGCATTCTCGCGCCGCAAAGCCCTCCATCTGCCTTCCCACGCGCCTCGCTCCCCTGCTCATAGCACCGTCGAACACGACACGATCGCCACATTTCATTACTCCTGCTCGCATTTACTAAGTTCAAATACTTTGCTACAACTTCCAAAGCTTATCAACCGCCATACGACTTCAAGATGGAGCGCACTTGCAACCACTACGAGGCGCTCGGTATCAAGCGCGACGCCACGCCCAAGGAGATCAAGGCAGCCTACCACAAGACGGTACTTGCCTATCATCCAGATAAAACGAGGCTGCTCTCTCCCGAAGAAAGAGCCGACTGTGAGTACAAGACGAAGCTTGCCAATCTCGCTTGGGAGTGTTTGCGCGAACCTCGTGCGCGCAAGCTATATGACATCAAGCTCGCCCAGGCAAAGGCCAAAAGCGGTGGAGGTATTGAG
The DNA here is from genome assembly GCA_019022765.1 of Westerdykella sp. P71. NCBI lineage: Eukaryota > Fungi > Ascomycota > Dothideomycetes > Pleosporales > Sporormiaceae > Westerdykella > Westerdykella sp. P71. The sequence goes on from JAFHBW010000066.1 coordinate 17,375, forward strand.
GACGAAGCGGAAGACGAATTCGATGATATCAACGTTGGAGATGAAGAGACCGGCGGAGAAAGCGGCGTTTACCACTACTACACAACGAAAGCCTGGAACCACCCCGAAGGTCCGTACTGGCGTTACAAAGCCCGATTCGAGTACCAAGAGCGACAAAAGGAAAAGCGAGAATACAGAAAAATCTACTACAAACAATCGTATAACCGCAATCGCTGCAAGTATGAGTGGAACGAACTTGGGGAGAAGGAAGCAGAAGATGAGCGAAAGGAGAAACAAGCACAACAGAACGCAGACGATGAGGCTTACTTCTCACGGTTTGGCGATAGTACGTGCTGGCAGCAGAACAACGGCGAGAGCGTCAAACACAATACCCCGCAGAGCGAAGAAGCCAAGCCACAGGGGAAGAATCAGGACGACAAGCAAGACAAGCTCCATCCCGAGCACCTGCACGGTGCGCGTCCAAAAGCAGATGAATATGAGACTCGGCAGCGCGAGCACAAACAAGAGAAGAACGTGAATAATGATAAGAAGCGAAAAAGGCGGAATGAAGATGAGGAATCACTACCCAGGAAGCAGCATCGCTCTGAAGCTGACGTTGCTCACATCCCCGAAGAGAATGACGGCGCTGTAGGTCAGCCATGTGGCAAGAAGAGGAAGTTCATGGAGGCATTCGTCGAAGAAGTGTTCTCCCCTAGGAAACGGCCGTGCGTCGGAAGTTACGCGTTCGTCCCCACGATGAAGCCCAAAGAACCTCATATTGAAGCCACGGCCATACATAAATCAGAATCAAAGACACCAAATTCTGGTAAGCAGAATAAACCTCTCAAATTTGACGGAATTAACTTTGGTGTAGAGTCGGCACAAACGGTCAATAGTGTCATTGGAAAAGCCGCATCTCCTCCCCGAACAGAGGTCCAATCGTCCTCCCCAAAATATACGCAGACATGTACGCTCAACATGAATGGGTGGGGATTCCTAATCAGCATCTCAGACCGCTATCGCGCCATAGGAGAGCCTCAAGACGTCACGCCGGAGGGCAAACACACAAGCTGCATCACGCTTCGGCTACAACTGGCGCGGAGATCCAAATCCAACCAAGGGGATGCAGGCATCTTTGCCGCGCCAAACGAAGGACACATCAAGCTGGAAGTTACCCAGAGTCCCAATGAGCGAAAAGTCACAAAGGTGGACAGCTTCGCCAAGCATAAACCACGGAAGAATACCAGCGAGCGCATGACGCTCAACATCACGCTCACGACTGTCAAGGGCGAGGTAGAATATGAGAAGATGAGCAGGTTGACATTTGCTTTTGATCCTGAGACGAACCATGAGCCGCCGGCCAGGACGCTGTTTACCGGCACGCACCTGATGTTCACCTTGACTGAACCGCCTCAAAGCGCGCGCAACTGTGATGGGTTAGTTCTCCAGGATTCCTCGAAGAGAGTGTCGCCTTCGAGCCCCAAAGCGATCTTTTACCGCGATTCGGATCTTAAAGGCGCCACCTTTGTCGATGTCGGATCCTGTTATTGTGTGAAGGTGAAGTGTGGAGCTGATGAGTGGTGGAGGCTGGTCGCCGTGGGCAATCGTAAACTTTAGACACCTGGTGTGTATTTCTGTATTGAACGCAGCGGAGGAACACTCCTAGAGGTAAATGCATTCATGATGTATAGTCCTTAGCTTAGTGACATTTAAGCTTAATTCCTTTAGATACGTCTTTGACAGTAGCCCTTTCGAGCATAAATATACAAATCTTGCGGGCGCATTGTTACAGTGGACGTTTAGTACGGTTAGAGCGAGAACGATATAGCAGCCATTGATGGTGGACAAAGCCTGCGCGGCACAAGCTGGGACGAACAGCGGGATCTAGTGTTTTGCAATTGAGTACGTGATCAATGAGCGCACCGAGCAAAGTACTCTCTATGCCAAAACAATGCTTATGTCTTGTCCGGAAAACGTCGGAACAGTCCATTTTCATGTCTTCCACCCGACAGAACGGTACAAGAGCCCTTTTTCTGTTTGTCGGGCGCCACAGCGAGGCGGTGTAGCACCTGTTACAGCGGCGCGGCGTGGCGCAATTCCCAAGCGATCCTGAACTTTCACCGTCTATATATATTGTAATTTCAGTAACTTCTCCAACACAAAAATTTAAAGAACAGATGTGTTAGTGGAAACTCGAGGGGTACTGCAATACTCGATTTCCATGTTAGGCTAAGAAGGGCATCTAGAATATGGCATTTGGGCAGTTTAACCATATTAATACGCAATGTGCACCCATCGCGGATAGCCGCAAGGCCTGGGTTCAACTCAGGCACTCGTCAACTTTTTTATATTTTTACTTTTTTACCTACTCCTGCCTTTTCCAACTTTGAGACGACCCCGCCCCACGGTTTTTAAGTGCAACAGTCCCGACGGAAATCCTTAAATTTGAAAAAAGATACTGATAATACATTACAAACAGTCTCTGACATGCAGACGTCGATTCTGCGTGAGAGGGGAAGCCTAAGCTTTAGATGGACTGCCACTATCTATCATTTTCGACTCCATTATCAGCACCAAACAAGGACTCCATGCTGTCAACGCTGCTTTCCCTTTCTTGATCGGAGGCGCTTCCTGTTGGCCTCGCTGGTATACCCTTGACGCTCTCGTCGACTTTCACTTGCCAGAACCTAGTATCGTTGAGGAGGAACAACTCTCCTGGTTTGCCGAAACAGAAGTTCGTAATACCCCCGGGGATGAGCACTTTGCCTAGCAGAGAGCCAGAGCTATTCCATACGTTGAGACCATCTCCACAGCCAGCGTAGACGTTGCCCGCTGCGTCGCATTTTATACCATCCGGAACACCTGTGTCAGGCATGGCAAATACGCGACGATTGATGAGCCATTTGGCACGGCGTTTCTCCAGTATATCGTACGCGTAGCTTTCACGGTCAACCCAACATTCAAAGGAGCATTGAAAGTACTTACATGATTGCTGCTCTGGTCTGATCAACGCTTCCATCTCCGTGGAACGCGTCGTTGTCGCTGATGTACAGAATCTTCTCACGCGGAGAAAAGCAAATACCTTTGGGGCGACCCAATCCATCCGCTGCAACTCTCACTTCGCCAGACTGAGGATCGAACCTATATACTTGATTTGGTAGCTCAGGTTTGCGACGTAAGCCTTGGTCGAACCCATATATCGGGTCAGTGAACCATAATGATCCGTCGGAATGTACCGCCACATCATTGAGCGAGTTAAAGCGGCGACCAAGGTAGTTGTTCAGCATAATTGAAGATCTATGCGGATAGTCTGCTTCGATGTGGACCAAGCCTCCAAGATCTCGATAATCGCCTTGTGAACAGAACACAAGATGGTCACCAAAATTAGTCCCACCGCTGACCAGTATAGCCAGGGTGAGCACTTCATCTCGTCTCCAGGTTCCCGCCGCTTCTCTTGTCAATTTGTTGATCTTCACCGCTTTTTCTAGTTTTCCCGAGGGAATAAGCGGCCTGCTGGTGACGAACACTATATCTCGCTGTGGAGAATATATTGCTGCTCCATGCGCAAACGGAAATTTATCTTCATATGCGATTTTCAAGTCCGGGTTCTCACCCAAGATAGAGTTGAAGTCCTCGTGATAGACCAAGAATGCTGGCGGTTCCGGCCGGATCTGATTCCGTGGCGTTGCCACCGTCCTCTGTTCAAGCGGAACTTTGTACCGCTACGAGGTGTTAGTAAAGAAATTGTTACTGCCATCAGTGGACCTACCGGGATTTCAGACATCACAGCATATCCTCCTCGACGTACTCGCTTGCCAGTGGACGGCGGTGGGCCCGCAGATGGCGGGGGTGGACCGGAAGATGGCGGCGGGCCAGTAGAGGATGGAGGAAATGGGCGCGGTGGTATCGTACGAGCAGCAGACTGTGGTCCAAGGGGTGTCAACCACGTGTAACCGCCACTTGATGGGCCTTGTCCTTGTTGGTTTTGGGATGGTGTTCCAGCATGCGCCAATGGAGGGAATGGCATTGATGGATGATGATTGGTCGGAACTGATGGATATTGCGAGTACCCGCTGAAAGCTTGCGGTGGGTATAGAGAGCCATCGCCAACAGCATTTCCTATGGGTGGGAACGGTTGAGGCGCATTCGATGGGGGGACAGCAGGTGCGGACTGCAAACCTTCCCCTTGGGCTTGATAGGGTGTCAAAGCTGCCAAAGCCCGTAGGGGAGCCTTGGGAACCTGGCGGCGTAATACTGCGGGACGTGGTGGTGAGCCTTCATCCAGCTCGTGATTATGTTCCAAGTGCTTGACCTCGACGCGCCAGCCGCCGTCTTGACGCGTCAACGTTGCCCTCCATGGGCATTCTGTCGAACGAGTGTGAGGTCTCCGGCGGCCGGTACTGGAACTCTTGTATACTCTTGATTTCCAACAGCGCAGAAACACCTTACGTATCTGTCGCAGTGCGTTGTTGTCCGCCTTCGTTCTGTCAATGGTGACAACGAAGCCCGCGCCTCGGTTGAGCAGCTTGAGCTGGTCGACGGCATCGTGATAATCCAAGCAGTCAAGAAAGTCCACCGGAAGGCGAGATATGGGGTTTGGTGTAGTCTCGGCTTCGGCCATGATGTGCTAGGGTGTCCGGATAGATGTCGAAAAGTGGTTTGGGGGTGGCCGTCCAGCCTGGTCGGAGGCTTGGCAAGGTCCGCTCCATCCGCTCCTGGCTTACTAAACCAGCATCCCCTGCATTGTATAGGGCACTAGTTAGTGGACGTCCACACAACATCCAGCTGCAGGAAACATATATATCGTGCTGGCTTTTGATTTCGGTGCTGGAAATTCATACGGCGTATGAATATTTAACAAGACGACTGCCCCTAATGCTGTTTTTGAGTTCTTCAAGGATGAATTCACAATTTCCCTCGAGCTCCCGCCGGCTAGAGCCCATGGAGATCGTGAAAGAGTACCATCATTCTCGCATGCGGGGCACATCCATCCAAGCTCATGTGGGTGTCTCTGCATGTTTTCATAATGCATGACATTGACAGGGCGGTAGGCTGTTATCGGGCTTTGAACACAGAAGATGTAGCCGTGTTATTCGCTAGAACCAGGTGAAGTACTCACAACACAGCTGTCTTCCAGGACGATCCGTTGCAAGAGTGAGCTTCGACCAGATCCCCCGAAATCCCGGGAATGAAACAAGAATTGAAGGATGTGTTGGAGCAGCATGTACAGAATGTGGCTGTGGAGCCAAATGAGGAGGATTATCCAATATTTGGTAAGAGAGTATGAAGATAGAGCGTCATTTAGATGGCGTCCCTGACGGCGGCACTCACACGGGCGTCGCGAGGAAGGCATGCGCCCAAGGGAAATGCGGAGGTTCTACCCTCACGGGCATGAATGATCCCAGCGCCGGGGTCATGCAGAACAACCCGAATTTCCGGCCTCAACAAAATCTTTGAGTGTAGGAACATCGTAAAGAGCGACCTGACAGTAGCAAAACTATCCTAGTTTTCAAAAAGTTGTAGAGGATCAACATAGCTAAGTTGTTCGTTTGACAGAGTAGAATAGAATAATTCCGCTCCAGTGGTTTTACTTAAAAAGAAAAAAAAAGTAGTGTGTCCGTGAGTTGAACCCAGGACTTCTACGGCTATCGCGAAAGGGGATCCCCCTCGGTTATGAAGTTGAATAGGTAAAACAGCTAAACACCATATTCGATGTCCTTTCCTAGCCTAACATGGAAGCTGAGATTCGCAGTGCTCATGTTCCCACTAAGACAACTGTTTTTAAAATGTACTGTTGCAGATAATTATCAAATTATAATTTATATAGAGAACAAAAGTGGCCGTTGGCAATCTGATCGCAGATTGGCGGTCACTCACACCGACCGCGCGTTGAGGGAGCGCCACCGCCCCTCCGGTGACCACTAAATTACAAGACGTAATTACTCATGCGGTGAAGCCCATACCAGCATACCATCACCTATGGTGCACGTTCTTTTACCTCGAAAGGTACCTCATACTGAAACTTCACGATCTAAACTCCAGATACGGCGGTCACAGAGCATGAACAATCTAGCAACTGAAGGTCTTTCATTGATTTCCGTTATCCTCCTAATACAAAATGTTGAGGATGATCATTGGTCTCCGGGTCTTGGGGTCGGCTGTTCCGTTGGCATGAGTGAAAGCCGCCGTGAGTGAAAGCCGCCGTGCTGCCAGCAATTTCATGACGTCTTTCACCACCGCCTCATTTTAAAACTCTCCTTCACCGTGAAAATTCTTGCTTCCATTTTGCTTAGCCTCTAATCACGCACGTCAAATTACGCTGCCTGAGAACCGCGATCGTCCACTCTCCACACTCTCTTCCTCACCTCCCCACCTCCCCGCTCGACTCACCTTCATACCGCTGCTGCACGGTACTTCAAGACGCACGCAGCCATGGACAAAAAGGATAAAGATACGAAAGAAGCGGTCATGAATAACAAGGAGGAGAAGAAGAAGGAGGCGGTTGTGAACAACGCGGAGGAGAAGAAGGGGGTGGTTGTGAGCAACAAGGAGGGCAAGAAAGATGCCGCCACAAACAGCAAGGATCCTGCCAGAAAAACACAAGGAGTCGTCCTCAAGCACGCTCAGGGAGTCAAAAAGTCGGCCAGGGTTCCTGCTCCTCCGAAGATTCAGCCAAGGAAGGTTGAAGGCGAGGCTGTAGAGCTTCTCGAAGAAGTCCCTGACCACTTAGTTCCGGGGGTCAAACGCTTGCACGATGCTTTACGAATCAAGGTGATAAAAGGGTCGGACGAAGAGAAGGCTCTCATTGCTGTCATAGAACCGTTGAGACGACCGGAGGGGCGAGCCGATAGATACATACGGGGAAGAGTCAATGCCTTGAACAAGCAGGTAAGCGAGAAGTTTGATGGAGTTACGGAACCTCAGGCTGATGCCATAAAACAGGAAGAAGGTGACATGAAAGGCGAGCGCCCAGTTTCGAAGGACAAATCCGCTGATGCGAGTGGACCTAAAACGGCCTTGAACCCTGAGAAAGGTATAGTTTTGCGCTCAAATGCCTATAATAGCGCTTTGCTGACAATGCAGTAGGTGAACGCCCGCGAATGGCGGACGATGCGGAGGCCAATTCCTCGAAAGCCCAGTTCTCCAAGGACAAGTTCCGAGGCCACAAGAGGGCTCATTCCATGGATGAGTTCCTGGCAGAACCCAAGAAGCCCAAGCCCGAATCACGGTACACCGACGATTGGAGATGCAGTTTGTGCCAGAGTTGGAACCGGGATCTTCACGCTAAGTGCCGCGCAAAGAATGTGAGCGATTCCCAGGCCAAATGCCCGGGTCTTCGGCGCTACGCGTCTGAAAAGCAAGCAGATGACGGCGTGAAGCCTCACTACAACCTCGATCCTCATGAGAACAGGTTCGCAGGTGATTGGCATTGTGATGATTGCAGTCTATGGCATTACCATTACACCAAGTATTGCCGGAATTGTGGGGTGGAAAAAGCAGGTGCAATGGGGTACGAGCTTCCGTACGGAAAAGGATATCCCACAATGCCCAGTGGCCTAGACGAGAGAAGGCGCCTGAGTATGAAGATGGCTGCCAGCGGGAAGAAGCAAAAGAAGGCTGGCGATTGGAACGTGTATGGGAATGCCGCTATGAAGGATACCTTCAGTCAAGGCCCTCCGGGGTCAGTGGAGTAAATGCAGGAAAGACAGCGGTGTAGGAGGCTCTCACGGTGTATGGCCCGAATTCTCTTTCTTTTGTGTATTTTAGTAGCTGTATGCAGCAAAATCTCCACTCGGTAAAAGAATCAACTGAATGACGTAAATCCTCCTAGCTTATTGATGGTTACACATCCTTCTTCTGTGTTATCCCTGTGACAATAACCCAATACTAGGCTGTATGGATATGTTCGCTAGATGTATACTGCCATAATAGTGCACTTCAAGAAGCACATAGCTTAATTGAATATATCCAGCCTAGTTCCAGTACGATCCTCCAGTGAAGTGAATCACACAAGGCTATTGAGCATTGTACTTCAGCTTACGGTGCCATATATCCGTCAGCGTTCCCTTCCTGAGATTCACGGATGGATGCTTAAGAAAACAGGCCCGAAAATCAACGGTTTTAGGAAAAGGAGGAGGTACTTCCTATATCACGTACCAAAATCATAGTATTCTTAGTATATCAATACATGTCCTAGGGGATCCTCTCGCCTAAGCAATATATACAAGCCCATTCATCATTGCACTTCTTTTGACGGCGTCATCTATGCGGCTGCGTCCTGTTTCATAGCCAATGCACTGATCGTCTAAGAATTCAGCGCAAAAAGCGGTACTTTCACGGAAGCTGTGGCAAGACTGTAGTCTCTGGTATATATCCTAGTACCTCCTCTCGTCTAAGCAATACAACCAAGGCTATGCATCATTGCGGAATCCTTCACAGTGCCATTCGTCTGCTAGTGTCTTTTTTCTAGGTCGACGCACTCAAGGTTCAAAGGCGAAGTGCCAAAAGCGGCTGGGAAACGATATCACTGTTGTTTGCAATATATCAAGCTAACTTCTCGTACATCCACTCACCCATGCAACGTATACAAGCCAACTAATCATTGCAGATCCCTTCCCAGTGCTATCCATTCGCCCACACCCTGTTTCCAACGTCAATTCACCTAGGGATGAAGGAACGGACTCGAAAAGCCGTACTTCTTGGAGGCTAGGCATATTCCCGCTGCTTTCAAGCATGGAATCTCGCCTGCGCAACATATATAAGCCTATTCATCATTGCAGATCCTATGACAGTGTCATGCTACCGGCAGGGTTTTGGATTTTGAGCTTCTGTGCCTAGAGTTGAAGAAATAGGGTTGAGAAACGGCACTTCGAGCAAGATACCTCTATATCAGCGGGCATACGTTGCATTGTGCCCCCGTCCAATATATGCCATCGGTTATGTGATGAATACGGGTATATTCATCATTGCAGATCCTATGACAGTATCGTGCTACCGGCAGTGTCTCGGATTTTGAGCTTCTGCACCTAGAGTTGAAGAAATAGGGGTGAGAAGTGGCACGTCTAGGAAAATACCTCCAGATCAGCGGACATACGTTGTATTGTGCTCCCTTCCAACATATGCCATCGGGTATGTAATGGATACGGGTCTATTCATCATTGAAGATCCCTTCACGGTATGATTCCTCCGCTCGGGTGTTGTTTCTCAAGTTCACGCCCCTAGGTTTGAAAAAATGAGGTTGAAGCGCTGCATACTGTAGAGGCTAGAGAAGCATCACAATTCATGCAATGTACAGCTCTCCTCCCAAGCACATGTTCTCGTGTATACAAAATATACAAGCCTGTAGGTCATTGCACATCCCTTCACGGTCTTATCCGTTCAGCAAGCCCCTGTTTTCTAGAGCCTTTGCACCTTGACAAGGAAAATGGTGCCTAGAAGTGACACTTTCCAGGACAAGAGCGCGAGGACCTATTCTGTAACTCTGAGATGCGGAGATACTTCAACTCTGTATAGGCAGCGAAAGGTTTTGTACTTCGAAAACGTTACGACAGCACAAGTGTTGGCTAACATCCGATACCTGCTGCTCATGCGCCTGTGTTGACTAAGTGAGCACACGTAGAGTTCGAAATTTGGCTAGCATGCCTTGTTATACCAGTCCAAGAACATATAGCCACCACAGCAAGGTTTACAGACTATAGTATCATTGCAATTGCAGAGTTGGTATGAAGAGATGGACAGCATCCTTTTTCAGACTTCTCTCTGATGTTGAGATACTATGCTATGATTTATACCGTAATATTTAGATCTATCTAGAGGCGTGAGAGAACTAGACGTTCGCTTTACCCATCAATTCTCCGATGAACTGTGTATGGGTTCGGGAATCATTGTGGTTGCAGTTCCCGGGATATGCAGTTGGCCAACATCTATATCCTCGCCTAGATGGCTAACCAAGCTATTAAGCTATCGTCGGAATCGTGAAACCAAACCCCAAGAACACAGCGGAGAGAATCAGACCCAGACCTGACAAACGATTCTTCCATGCAACTTGTACAGAGTGAGGGATCATTGTACTTACAGTCCCTAGTGTATACAGTTAGCCCGGATCCTGTTCCTTGCTTCCACGGCGGTTCGACCTAATATGCCACATTTAGTATCATCAAAGCGGAGCCTATGTACCAGGTGGAGATTATAAGCCACATAAATAATAATGGAGTCTGCGGTGCAATCTTTACGGAGCGAGGGATCATTCTGGTTGCCATCCCCAGTGTCTACAGTGGTCTAATATTCCCTTCTTTGCTTCGATAGTGTTTTGAGTCAATAAGCCACGATTAGTATTACGAAAGCAAAGTTCGTGTGGAAGGTGGAGAGTATGAGACAAAGACTTGACCATTCACTCACCCGTGCAACAGGTATGGTCTCAATCATCAATGTTGATTCTGCAACCCGGTAAATCCTCAGTCGAACGGCTCTTCCCTAGTCTGAGCTCCCTAACAAGCTACAATGGCACGATCGACTATGTTGAGCTATGAACCCTACAGCACAGGCAGGAGACTCAGAAGGGCGTAAGACAGCTACCTTGTGCAATCCACCATCCACGGACTGCATAATCATTATAGCTTCAGCCTTCGTGCAAAGACTTCTACCGTAATCACTCAAGACAACGAGAACAATGAAAGGCAACACCACACATATGAGTTAAACATTCACAGTAGAACATGATATATTATCCATTACCCATCTATTGACATTCTCCCCACGTCCAGTTCGGAAGACGGAAAAAGAGAGAAAAAGAGCAAGTCATAAGCCGTGAATTTTGGCAATCCCAACGCCTGAATCCTTGAAAGTTGAAACCGCCGCCCAGTCTATAACGTTCATTCCTGTGAGGCATTTCGGCTCGCGGCAGCCGCCGCCGTGGACTTGAGTGCCCTGGGCGCATCATCCCACGGCATGACCATCTCGACGAAGCGCATCTTCTTGGTGGTCGGGCTGATGAACTCCTTGTTGTTGAACAAGTCTTCAACCTCCTGCTTCGTGCTCACGCGGTAGGTCAGGACGCTGCCCTCGTCGGCGCCGAAGGCGGCGGGCAGATCCTTGTACCTCCATTCCTGGACGTCGTTGTATTCTGCCGTCCAGCCGTGGATGCAACGCTCGATTGTGTAACCGTTGTTGCAGATGACGAAAATGATGGGGTTGAGCTTGTTGCGGATCATGGTGGACACTTCCTGAGCTGTGAGCTGGAAGGAGCCGTCTCCCGTAAACAGGATGGTGCGCTTGATGTCCAGCTCCTTCGCTGCCAGAGCGGCACCCTGGCAAGCACCCGTGGCGTATCCGATGCTGCCCCATAGAACCTGAGAGATGGCGGTGACTTCGGCGGGGAACCGGGTCTCCCAGATGCCAAAGTTGGACGTGCCTGTCTCCGTGATGACTATATCACCCTTTGTCAGCCAATTACCCAGACGTGGCCAGAACCAAGCTTGGGTGATGGCGGATTCTGGCGCTTTGGATTCCTCCTCTGGATATTGAGGATGGTCTGGACCCGGGTGGATGTTCAGCTTTCCGAGCTTCTGGGTGATCTTCTTGAGAACGCCGTTCATGCGCACACCTGGGTATTCGGAATATCGAACCTTGACGCCATAGGAGTGGAAGTCGATGGATTTGAGCTCCGAGATGCGGTAGGTGAATCCCGCGGTATTGAAGTCGGACTTGACTGCACCGATGCTGAGGACGAGATCGGACGATTCCACGCGTTCACGGACACCGGGGTTACTGCCGTCTCCAGCATACACGCCGCCAAAGTTGGGCAACGTCTCGTCTACGGCACCCTTACCCATGGGAGCCACAAAAGTGGGCAGGCCGGACTTCTGGATAAGCTCGTGGGTTTCCCTCAAGGCGCGGTGGCGGATGGCGCAAGCATCGACCAGAATGCAGGGGTTCTTTGCGGCATTGAGGTACTTGAGCACGACGTCGACGACGTAATCCTCGGCCTCTGGGTTGTTGGGCGGGTAGCTGAGGTCGAGGGGGGTCTTGAGGCGGTTGCCGCTGACCTTCTTCGTGACCATATCGCAAGGGAGTGCGATGTAGACGGGGCGGGATTGCAGGAAGCACTCGCGGATGGCGTTGTCAATCAGGACGGGAGCATCGTAGGGGTCGTTGATGATGGCCTTTGCGCAGGAGATGTGGGAGGCCATCTTGGAGAAGACGGCGAAGTCGCCAGTACCGAGAGTGTGATGCAGAAGCATGCCATCTCTCTGGGACTTGGTGGAGGGAGTTCCGACGATGTGAATGATGGGGACGAATTCGGAGTAGGCGCCGGCGATGGCATTGGCGGCGGAGAGTTCACCGACACCGAAGGTGGTTATGAGGGCAGCGATGCCATTGACGCGGGCGTAGCCGTCGGCAGCATAGCCTGAGGGAGGGTCAGCGGATTTGGTCTCTACATAGACGGTATAGGATATGACGGGGAGCTATGGGTGGGGTAGCTCCTAGGGTAGCTTCACTTACCAGCATTGAGCTCGTTGCAATTGCCGACCCAGTGCAGGCCGGCTTTGGGAAGGTAGTCGAGAGCAGCGAGATTGAAGTCACCGGGCAAGCCGTGTACGGAGCGGACCCCGACTTCGTATACTCTGCTGAAGAGGTACTGGTGGTTGTGTTAGTTCTGAGCGGGGGCTGGAAGCTATATTCGCAGCAAGACACACCTCTGCAATGTCAATTGGATTCTCAATTTCCTGGGTGCGCAGATCAGAAGCCATGTTTGAATGAGGAGTGTAGATTGTGAATTGAAAACAGTGTGTTTGGGCTGTTGAGGGGTGAGAATGGGCGGGTGGTGGAGGCTTTTAAATGGGTTGACATTGACGTCGTATGACGACGCAAGCAGGCATGTCTGAGGGTCCCGCAGGGAAGGCACAGGGAGGGGGTGAGCTTAGTAAGGGCGACAATGCAGTGCAAAGCAGTGAAAAGGCAGATGATGGACCGGTCGAGCTCAGGTGCAGGTCAGTATGGCCTGATCGGAAAAAATTGAGGGTCGTTCGGAAGGACAGCGGAAGCAGGCCAGGCCTTGGATATTGTCGCAGGTTGCAGTTGCATCTGGGCCCATATGATAAGACGGCACAATAAAAATAATGGGGTGTGCCTATCAGAACCATGGCCAGGAGCACGAAACACTGGCCAGCTGCATGTCCACCAGCTGGTGGGCTGATATTTCCATGACTTGTTGAGCCCCAGAAGAATCGCGATGCGGGAGAAAAGTCGCCAGCGGCCAGCATCCTTTTCGCCATCCGAGTTTTTAATAGCACAACAACAGCCCTGGCGACGATCTTCCTTCCAACGCCCTGCCAAGTTGCTATGATCCTGTGGTGGGGGAATAACGGGAGGTCACGTGGGGGTCCACCTTTTGGCAACCCTGGAAAGCTTCAGCATCGGACGGCCCGCATCTCCTTCGGGCTGTTCCCACTGACGAGATCTGCTGTTTTCTGTCGTAGATATGTAATAACACTAACCTCTCGATGACAGACACGCAGAGCAATAATCGATCGACCCATCTGCTGCTGCCCAACATGTGCTCCCACGCGACTTGTTGGCCACAATCGGGAGACTGCGAAACAGTAGTACCAGCAACACAACGTACTGTGTACTGCGCAAAGCCCATCCCCCATCGAACAATTGCAATTGCGATCCTGTGTACATCCAAGATCCTCCAATCCAAACTTCGACCCATCGTGCTCTGTTAGTTCTAGCGCCCGCCACGGCGACGCCGATTCACGTGACCACTTCCCACTTCGGCTCATCATTTCTCCGCTCAAAGCAGGCTGGGCGCGAGCCCCGGGCCTGGGAGAGTGAGCATCCAACACGCTGAAATGGTGTTGAGGCATGCCAAACATCCGCTGAAGACCCCTTCAATCCCTTCTCCTCTCCAGCCGATTGACCTGCTCGTCCCCTAACTGCGCTCGCAGGTCACCTGGAACATCTTGGCCCGTCTCTTTCATCTTTCAGCGAATCTGCACCCCGAGGGACCGTGCCCACCCAAGCCCCAGCAACCATCAGCACCAGCTCATTCCCACCTCCGCACGCCCACCACAGCCGCCCGACCCTTCATCTTTCGCTCGCTCCCACCCCTTCGACCGTTCGTTGCTCTACCTCTTCATTCTTCCCTCCTTCCCACAGCTTGCTCTTCCGCGCGTTTCCGCCTGCATCTTCCCGCTACTCCTTCGAGTCCGCGCTGGCGCATCCAGTTCCCGCAAGCGCCGCCCGCAATTTGGCCCTGCATTCGACTCTGGCCCTAGAAATCCGAACCCTCTTCATACCTGCATTCGTTTGACCGCCGTGGACTTTGCCCTGGTAGCCCTAACGTGGTTTACGCCTTTGGTGTTGCTACCCTTCAAGAACCCCCAGTCCTCCTTTTGGTGGATTTCAGGTGACGGCCAACACCTCGGAAGCTCCAGGAAGGAAAACAAGCACACCAATATCGGCGCATAGCGTGGACAATCCGCATTGCCGGCTTCGTCATGCCCCGGGCTCGCCTCAGCCCAACCTGAGGAGCCCCAACCACCACCAGTGGCTCATTGCTGAACTATGACAAGTGCTTCGCGACAGCGCTCCTCGTCCAACATCTCAAACACCTCTGAAAGAGGTCGTCGCGGTCCCCCGACTCCTCTTTCTGCAAGCCGCACCAATCTCGCCGTACCAAACGACTTCGTTCTTAACGACGTCCCAGGCCTCGGTTCGCCTTCGACCGCCCTCCTCATTCCCTCTGCTGGCATAGCCTCACCCTATTCTGTCCTGCCGTCAGGCAACGGCACATATTCCACAAGCCCCAGAGGGCGCGCGCACACCGTTGCCGATCCGAACTTAATTCAAAGGCAGCCCGCCTACCTCCAAGCCCCTGCCATGCATCCCTATCTCCCACCCCCTCCTCCGCAGCCGACGTCAACACCAGGCTCTCATGCCGTGAACCTGCCACCTCCACCCCCGAGGCCCGCGAACAACCTCACCAGCATCAACATACCTCCCCCGCCCGCTCCGTATGGCGCCTGGGGTGCACCTCCTCGGCCATATCTCAGCAATAATCTCAGCAATACCCAGCCCGCAGGATACAATCCCAGCCTCTACCAGAGCTATGGCGGGAACCTGCCCCCACCACCTCCCAGCGCCCCTCCCCCACAGCAGACGCAACAAGAAACGCAACCTCTAACCTCCGCCACATACATCCCCGGGGGTGAATCGTTCGGTCCAGGTGTCGGCATCCCTCCCCTTCATCCCCTTCATACGTCGAGACAGTACCCAGACGGCGCTTACTTCAGGGATGACCCGCAAACTTACTCGGCAAGTACCGAAGCGTCCACTTCCGGCTTTCCCACTCCGCAAGACAATAGCCAATATGGTGCCACGTCGGGTTACAATATCCCCCAAACTCCAGCGGGTCGCGCACATCTGAATATACCTACCGAGCGTGCACAAAGCTACGATTCCCCAGGCCCACCAACCGCTACCTTGCAGAATCCAAACCCTCTCAGCCATGGCAGTGTTTACCACCGCGCCGAGAGCGCCGGGACTACCCCTATCTCGCCCCACGATGCATCGCTTCAATGGCCGCCCGAGGTGGTGCAGATGTGGCTCGCCAAGAATGGGTTTTCAAGAGACTGGCAAGAGACTTTCAAGACGCTCGACCTGTACGGCTCCAGGTTCCTCGAGATTGGCCGTGGCTTGGGTGGCAAGGGCAACGTCGCCATGATGCATCAGGTCATTTTCCCCCAGTTGGCGAAGCAGTGCACCGCAAGCGGTGTTGGCTGGGATCAAGCACGCGAAAGAGATGAAGGTCGAAAGCTCCGGAGGCTAGTGCGTGCTATCGTCGAGGCTGGGAGCTCCGGCACGGCCCGTATGCCACAGCGGGCCGATACGGGCCTGACTTTAACTAGCGCAGGAACTGAAGGGACCGTGGAGAACTCCCCTTACATCAGCACTCGCATGGACTTCAATTCGACTCCCACAACAGCTGGAGGCGGCGAGGACAGTCCTGGGCTGCACGTGCTCAACTCGCCAGGTTCCACCACCGCTCCACGGCGGAGGTCGACTCAACGCAATTTCACCGTACCTGCCCTTGGTCCTCCTCCTGAGTACACCGAGACTGCTTCAACAACCAGGAGTCCTTACTCCAAAGAAGTGCTACGGGATCTGGACTCCAAAACCAAAAAGCACAGCCCAAGCGCTTCGGGCGAGTTCGGTCCTTCATCATTTGGCAATTACCGTGAGCAGATGAAACATGCAAGCCCGCAACATAGTCCTGGGCTTCAATCCGCACGCCTAGCGACCAATGGAAATCAGCTCAGCGCCGGTCTCAGCTCGTCAAACCAGCGGTACTATACGCATAACCGGGGCAATAGCTCGGAATCGAACTTGTCTACTTTCGCTGCCGTGGGGTCCGGCCCCCCTTCTGGCAGGTCCTTTGATGGAAGGTCGGAAAGCCGGAATGACAGCAGGAGGAATGGCTACGACGGTTCACGGCCAGGTACTAGCATGTCACGGCATGATAGTGCGGAGATTCCAACCAGTGGGAAGGAACCCCACAAAGGTTTTCTCGGTTTCCTTCGCCGTGACAAAAAGAAGGAAGATTCTCCAGATGACACCAGCATGGAATCTCCCACCAGCCCTGCTCACCCACGGCATCATGGATTGTTCGGAAAATCTGGCATGAACTCTAGTGATACCTCACTGAACGATCGGCCTGCCTCCCGACGTTCTGGGCAGACGGATTCGGAGACGCGGCCTACTGCACGCGGAAAAGGACATTCAAAGGATAGTGACCGCAAGTTCGCTTTTGTGACGCCGGATGGCTGGAACTACCGCTTGGTGGATATCACCGCTGCAAGTTCAGCTACGATGATGAAAGAAATGATTTGTGAAGGGCTCGGCATTCCATATCTACCAGGAACACAACTGCATCTCACCTCTCCAGGCCAATTCGACCATGAAGACCCGCTCTCCGACTCAAAACTCATGAAAGCTCGATCGCAATGGGCAAACAGGTTCGGCGACTTGAAGATCTATCTCAGCACACCTTCGTCAGTCCCTCCCTCGGCTGGGTTGGGTGTATCGTTCGATGTGCCGGCGTTGAAACCAATTGATGAGCCGACATATGCTCGACTGAATGCAGATTCGCAGCTGGACTCTCCGGATGCCAAATCGGGCGAATCCACGCTCGTCCCGGACAAGTCTGGCGCCCTACGCAGACTGGCAGAACAGGAGGAGCTGACGCCAGAAGCTGTCGCTCAGCGCCTGAATGGTGGCAGGGTGGCAGAGCCATCGTGGGCGACGGGTGATGACATCCCAGAGGAGGAACGGCTGCGCCTCCTTGACGTTGCCGCGGCGGAGCATCAAAGAGAAACGAAGCGGAAGCAAGAAGCCTATCTTGCGTCTAAGAAGAAGCAACTTGAACGTCCATCACCTGACCAGGACGGCTCCTCTCCAAATATTGGTTATCATAGCCCAGGCATTATCGACTTCGACAATCGTCGGGAATCACCTTATGAAGAGCAGAGGCGATCTTTTGGAGACCGGCGGAAGAGCAGTCAACCATTGGTACCACTTCGGGAGCCACCACCCGTGCCAAAGGAGGATTCCAATACCCTCCTTAAGGCCAATTCACTATCCAAGTCCAAGAAGGATCGCACCTCGTGGCCGGAGGGCGAGGAGCCTAAGACCAAGAAGAGCTCGACTGACGAGCCCTCGCGGCGGAAGGCCATACCCCAAGGGCCCACTGGCCTCGGCACCATCGCTGCGGCGATCATTGGCGCCGGCACGGTTGGCGGCTCCGTGGGAGCGGCGAATGCGGCGCCTCCAAAGCCCCCACCGAAAGACAATATACACACCAATTCACCGCAGAACGTCCGTCCATCGCAGCGGGTCTTGCAGGAGAGTGGGTTCGGGCAAACGTCTGCACCAGGTAGGAACAGTCCAGGTGGGTCTCCTCGCAGCCCCGGGTCCTTGACAATGAGTAAGGGCAATGTGCCGTTCAAAATTCCTGACTATGAGGAAGATGTTCCAGACGATGTTACACTCGACCGACCGAACCTCACGCTTCGAATGCCCTCTGCACCTAATCCCATCATCACCAAACTTAAAGAAGAACAAAGGACCCGATCACCCGATGTCAGCCCACATTCTGCACATCCTCCACAATCAGAACTCTCACGAGAGCCATCAAGGGGTTCCGTTCATGGCCCGACGATCGACTTTGAGGAGACGCGGGTGTCGTTCCATTCAAGATCGACCACAGTGCCTTCTGCGGATTCAGACGACGACTCTGATGAAGGTTTGTTCCAGAAGCCCCTAGCGAAATCTGTTCCAGCCGCCGTGCAACCAAACTCGGGGACGCAGGGCGACCTTCGAAGTAAACGACCCTCTTTGACTCTCAAGACGTCAAGATCCAAGAACTCGCTTGATAAAGTGTCGGAGAGATCCGCCGATCACAGCGCTACAACTGAGGACAAACACTCACAACCTAGCGATTTCCACCCAGAATCTGCGGCGTCGGCCACCTGGACGGACTCACCAGATGAGAATGACAGATTTCTGCGCAGGGAGTCGTTCGCCAGTGACCTCTGGGCTAATCGTCCGCCGCCTGAAGCACTTGTGCAGCATCTCGACGAATTCTTCCCGAATGTCAATCTTGACCAGCCGATGCTCGAAGATGATGCTGCTGACGCTGACGGGACGGTTGAAATGCCAGGCGACCACCGAGCCATCACTCCTATGTCCTCCTTCGATGAATCCCGGACGGTGGGGCCTTCCTCACTGAAGAGAGGAAATGCCGGATTGCAATCCATCGCTCAGCGTAACATGCGGAAATCCGGCGTGGGGCTGGGCCGTACGAAGTCCATTCGCGAAGTGGTCAAATCACAGTATCAGCCACTTGACAAGAAGCCGCTTCCTCCTGGACCAAATATGGGACCAGCTCGGGTTGCGACGCTCCGGAATAGTGGGGATATTGTGAGGAGAAAGTCGACAAAGATGTTCCATGCGAAGATTGAACAAGTTAAGCCGCCCAGAGGGTCTAGGTTGATCCAGCTTGAGACCATCCCGCAAGACCATTTGGCGCTGCCGCAGCGCCAGCCCACCTTCAAATGGATGAAGGGTCAGCTGATTGGCAAGGGAACGTTCGGTCGCGTCTACCTGGGTATGAACATCACCACAGGCGAACTTATCGCAGTGAAGCAGGTCGAGGTGAATCCCAAGGCGGCTGGAACGGACAAGGACAAGATCAAGGAGCTCGTCAAGAGCCTGGATCAGGAGATCGATACCATGCAGCATCTGGATCATCCGAACATTGTCCAGTACCTCGGTTGCGAACGCAAGGAGTACAGCATCTCTATCTTCCTGGAGTACATCAGCGGTGGGTCGGTCGGGTCATGTCTGCGCAAGCACGGCAAGTTTGAAGAATGCGTCGTGAGCTCCCTCACCAGGCAAACCCTGAGCGGTCTGGCGTAT
This sequence comes from Westerdykella sp. P71, assembly GCA_019022765.1. Taxonomy (NCBI): domain Eukaryota; kingdom Fungi; phylum Ascomycota; class Dothideomycetes; order Pleosporales; family Sporormiaceae; genus Westerdykella; species Westerdykella sp. P71. The sequence goes on from JAFHBW010000066.1 coordinate 36,833, forward strand.
CTACACAGGGAAGGCATCCTGCACCGTGACCTGAAAGCGGACAACATCCTGCTCGATCTTGACGGCACCTGCAAGATCTCGGATTTCGGCATCTCGAAGAAGACGGACAACATCTACGGCAATGACATCACCAACAGTATGCAAGGCTCCGTGTTTTGGATGGCACCGGAGGTGATTCGTGCCCAGGGCCAGGGATACTCCGCCAAGGTCGACATTTGGTCCCTGGGGTGCGTGGTGCTCGAGATGTTCGCAGGTCGACGGCCGTGGTCGAAGGAGGAAGCGATCGGCGCCATCTACAAGCTGGGAAGCCTGAACCAAGCACCGCCCATTCCCGAAGATGTCTCTCGTGTCATCGGCGTGGAGGGCTTGAGTTTCATGTACGACTGCTTCACCATGTGAGTGCTCAACCAAGCAACCAGTGACCGACTGATGACTGATTCCACAGCGACCCGGCCGAGCGCCCCACCGCAGAGACGTTGCTGCGTTCTCCGTTCTGCTTCTCGGACCCGAATTACAATTTCTTGGATACGGAGTTGTACGCCAAGATCCGTGGTGCTTTCCAATGAGCGCCACGATTTGCTTACGACGCCATCATGTCTTTTTATATATATTTGCTGGATGAGCACTTATATTGTTTCGCGCATATACCCGATGTTTTCGTCATGTCTTCCTACAACGATATTATCTTAAACGATATTCCGACATGTAGTACGCGCTTTTTGGCCGCGATTCGTAATTGGGTATTTATGACTACGACTTTTATTTATTTTTATTTAAAGCTTTTCATCTTTTGGTTTGATTTATAGCGAGGCGTCTGGGGATTCTTTGGTTTCCGGTGGGGGAGACAATCTGGGATGCGGGAGAGGGAAGATGTTGCATGTTTCTGAGAAGGGCTTTGGCTGTCAGCATAGTGAGTGGTTTGCGTAGATGGATTGCCGTGCTGGAGAGAGAGTTACTCCGCACTGCGCTATAGGTCCTTGGAAAGATAGCATGGCGGTTAGGTAGATGATATTGGCGCTGCGCGTCGAATAAATGATGTATTACGGATTGTTCGACTGGAGAGGACGACGCAATCGACATTGGTATGACGCCGTGTTGCTTGTCAATTATAACTTGCGAGATTTCAGTTTGAGGTAGAAGTGTGTCTACACACAAAAGTGTTTTGTCTTGATGGTGACCTCGTGTCTATCTCCACAAAACCAAACTCCTATTTTACTTTGCCCTTCCAGATCATGCAATAGAAGCGCCTACGATGCTATGCCAGAGTTCCCAATTCCACTGTGCCAAAGTTTACCTGCGCCCCAGTACGCCGTGCTATGCCAGCCATGCCACCCCTATGCAACGCGTCAAACACGAGAAAGCCAAAGAAAAAAAAAAGGAGATAAGATCCAGCGGTGTCTGCCACTACCCCTCATGCGCACACACCAGATTCCCGAACCCAAATAAGTAATCGCTTTGCAGAGATACGAGCAACTCGTCAGTCATAAATCCATGAGATAGCTGTCCCATCCCTCATCCTCGAAATCCCCTACTTCCTCGCCTTCCCCTTCTTCCTGCCGCCTCCTCCACCTCCACCGGATACCTCCTTCAACGCCGCATGCTTCGGGTTCTCCTGGAGGTGCTGAAACAATTGCTTCTTGGAGGAGAACCCAGCCTCGCAGCCGAGACACTTGTGCGCAGCGTCGGGATCCGCGGCGGCTTGCTGGGACTCGGCGGCGGCTTTGGCAGCGCGTTTGGCGCGCTTTTGGGCGGCCTTGCCGAGTTTGGGCCCCGCGGGGATGGATGTGGTGGCGTTGGTGTCTGGTTCGGAGGCGGGAGGGGAGGAGAGGCGGGCTTCGATGGTGGAGCGGGGGGCGTATTCGTCGTTTTGGGAAGAGCTGCCTGAGTCGGAGTCGGAGGGGGTGTCGTGGGTGGTGGGTAAGGGGGGTTGTTTGGTACCGTTTTCCGGTTCGTCGTCGCTTTCTATGTCGTCTTGGGTATCTTGGTGTACATCGTTTGCAGCGTGATCGTCTATGTGGAGATCGTCCATATCGTCGGCCACAGCTTCGACGGAGCCGTTGATCTCCTCCTCTGCGCCTATTGAAGCCTCATCGTCCGCGGGCGTGATGACCCCGCTGCTCGTGGCATGCTCATCCAGGTTCAAGTGCGCATTATCTTTCCGCATCTTCCTCTGGAGCTCCTTGATCGCCTTCTGGTGCTTCTTGCTCTTCTCGTGCGCCTCCCACTGCCGCTCACTCTTGAATATCTTGTTGCACGCAACACACTCGAAGTGCTCCTCTTCAATCTCCTCCTCCTCCTCTTCCTCCAGCTCGTCCGGCTCCCGCCTCGTGGCCCAGTCAGGAATCGCGGCATTCTGCATTTGTGCCTCGCGTGCTGCCCTTGCCCTCGCCGCCTGCTCCTTCGCCGACGCTCGCTGTGCCTTGGCCCGCTCATTCGCATCCTGGCGGTTCGGCGTATAACGTGGATCGCGCTTGCGCACGAACATGACGAGCGTCCGCACCGCATCGTTGAACTCACGGATCCCGGCCTCGCGCATCTTCTGGTTCTCCTTCTCCATCAACCGTCGTACGCGCCGGTCTGGCGCCTCGGAAAGCCGATACTTGTCTTTCCACGCAAATGTCTTGCGCGTCGCGAACCCGGCCCAGACAGCGTAGAAATCGCGCACCACTCCCTCATAGGCGTCGTCCTTGTGCCCAAACGAAGGGTATTGCGGTATATCCACCCCCTCCCAATCAGCCGCATGTTCCTCCTCCTTGGCCAATTGCTCAAACGTCTCCCTCACGAACCCAAAGAAACCGGTCGGGGTGTCTGAAAACTCCACATTTCCTCTGAACTTGCCCAGCATGAGCGCAATATCCTCCGCCGTCGTGACGCGCATGTTGTGCTCGAAGTGGTGCTCGCCGGCATCGCCCTCACCCGTCCCACCCCGGAGAATGGCCCCCTCGTGCGCATCGTACCAGGCGCGCTCTTGCGGGTCGGAGAGGACTTCGTAGGCGGTTTGGACTTCGGCGAAAAGGGCGGTGGCTCGTTCGACGTCGCCAAAGTTGCGGTCTGGATGCAGTTCGAGGGCCTTTTTGCGGTAGGCTTTTTTGATTCTGCGGAGAGCGTGTTAACTTGTGGGATTTACTGAGTATTGGAGGAAGGAACGTACTCATCATCGTCTGCGGTCCTCTCTACACCTAGGAGCTCGTAGTAGCTTGTCTTTACCTCCTCTGGGGCGGCAGATGCCCCGCCTCTGGAGGACTGAGAGGCGCCCATGTGTGCGTCGGTGTTTCCGGTCCTTCCAAGGTTGTACTTTGGGAGTTATGGAACGCACGGCACCTATTTGTATCGAGCGAGAGCCTGGGGCCGCGGAGGGTCCGTATTGACAAACTTGGTGACTCGTGTTACGTACTGTGTGGAAAGTGTGGATTGCTCCCCCAACATTTTGAAATGCGGGGTGGCGGTGATTGGCCCGGTGCCTGGTCCCGTGACCGCGCGAAAACTTGCCCTGCCCTGCTGGAAGTGACGGGAGGGTGATGGATGATGACCTTGGAAGAGAACGCACGCCACCCGAGAATCTCGTACAAAGACATGCCCTTTCCGACGACATCTGAACAGTGCACACTACCACCAGATGTCTGTTTATCGTCGCCTGCGTCCGCCATTATTCTGGGATTTCGATATCTGCACATACGTACACAGTAGGACCGACTAATACTATTGCCACCCGGAGTGAGCGCATTTACAGTACGACAGCATCGCGGATCTTGTTCCTGACAGGAACAAACCACAGGGGAGACGGCATCCATCCTTCACAGCACGCAGCCCTGTAGCCACGAACCACGAACCCACGGCTTCTTTGAACCTGGCCGTCGGTCAGCCCTATAGCTACCCGATCTTCGCATCCACCATATGCCACCAGACTTCACTACCATCCGCCTGGGGGGAACTGGAGGATACTGGAATTCCGAATAACGATACTATAGGCTCGCCTTCTCGATTACTTGCATGACCACGACCCGTCACCGTTGTCCTATATTGCTGGACCCTGACTGACATAATACCCGGATCCGATCCTACCCTGACCGTTGACGTCAAACCCAGCAACCGGCAAAAAAAAGGCTCACGCTGTCCAGGCTCACCAATCGCCGTCAGCCTTCAACCCACGTGTGAAAATCCAGATCTCTGAACGGAGGCATCAACGATGAAGTTTGGGCACAAGTTCAAGGAGACGTTGAAGAAGGAGGGGTTCCCGCCGGACTGGGTCGACTCGGCCATCTCCTACTCCCAGCTTAAGAAGTGCATCAACAGGCTGACCAATGAGCTTGCCGACCTGGGGTTGGAGCCCGAAACGCTGCGGAAGCTGTTGAAGCAGGTCGAGGACTACAACGCTGCGAACCGCCCCGACGATGATAGACCGCTGGAGTATCTGTTGTCTGCGGAGGAGAAACAAGAGGAGGGAGAGAGGAAGCAGGTGGAGCCAGAGAAACTGTTCCATCCCAAGCTGCTATTCTACGTCAGTGAGAGTACGGGTGAGCTGGACAGCGCCCATCTGAATGAGGAGACGAGGCATAGATTGCAGCTTCTCGCTCTGGAGACGGGCATGTCTGACATGCGCGTCGTCGAGGAGCCGCAGACTACAGAATCGGATTCTCCTCCAAATTCCGCGACCTCTGGCCCGCGAAGGAGGCCCGGATACCGGACCGTGGAAGTTCCTCTGACGTCGGACTCGGAGTTCTTCTCGCAGCTCGCCGCCGAGCTGTCTGGGTTGGAGGAACTCCAAGAACGTGAAGAGAAGCGCATGCACAGCGAGATCCGCGAGCTGGGCCAACAAGTAGCCCGCCTGACGGACCCAGACCGGCGCGCCAGCAAGAAGATTATCAGCGCGTGGCGCCAGATCTTCCAGGTCTACGTCGAGAGCGGCATCTTCTTCGGGACGACCGAGGTTGACCACGGCGGTCGCGATGCGGAAACGGCGGCGGAGCGGTTCCAAAAATTCGCCAACATCGTCGCGGAGAAGCGACTGGTGGACGGGTTCAAGAATTCGGAGAATCTACGGGCGCTGAACAAGTTTATGAGCATCAATCGCGAGCTTCTGCAGAGCTTGCGGTTTGGGGAGATCAATAGGACGGCCATGACGAAGATTCTGAAGAGTGAGTGCCCTTGGTGTGATATAAGATCGTTCTGGCTGACATTCATGTTGATAGAATTCGACAAGCAAAGCGGACTAGGCGTAAAGTCGACGTTCCCCCGCAAAATCGAGTACCCCGAGTTCTCCGAACATCTGGCCAAAGCCGTGTGCGCGGAGGTCAGCACGCAGATCCTCAGCAACGTGCCGCAGCTCGACGACTACAGCTGCCCGATGTGCATGGACATCAAGTGGCGGCCGGTGCGGCTACGGTGCGAGCACACGTTCTGTATCCGCTGCTTGATTGTCATGCAGACGAACAAGCAGCACTACTGCCCGCTGTGCAGGGAGAAGACGGTGATTGACGCGTGCTCGGACAACCTGGACATGGAGCTCGCGGCGTTCCTGAAGAAGTGGTTTCCGCAGGAGGTCAAGCAGAAGCAGCGGTACAACGAGATGATGGCGGGGGTCGACCAGTACGGCGAGGTGTACCGCGACAAGTGCGTTGTAATGTAGGGACAGACGATATTTGCGCTCTTTCAAGGCACGCAGCTGATGGGATTTGTGGGGGAAGTACCATGATTATGAGATACGACGGTGGAGATACGATGGTCGAGATACCCGAAAAGGTCTATTACTTGCAGAGTTGGATTAGGTATATACAGTATGCGGATACGTGGTATAGTAATGGTAATTTCAAGACAATCCTTTACTCCTTTTTCTAAACCTTCATTGCAACTGTGTCTACTTTCTCATGGTCTAAGTACAAACCTCGAGTCAACAGGTCAAAATAGCAAGTATCTCACGGAACTCGTGTTAATGCCGCTTTGCTCGGCCGGTCGCTGGTGCCGGCAGTACCGAAGTGGTGGACACTTGACAGGCCGTTGTGGGCATGGTGACATCCATGGATGTGTCCGGATTGGGGACCCCTGGCAGAGGATGGGGTGAAAAGGGCAAGGTGCCAGGTGGGCGTGCATGGGCGGTCGATGGTGAAACGGAGTGTCACTGTGTCAGGGGGTGGAGTTCGCTCAGAGATGTCGGATGCACAGCCACAGAGAGAAGAAACACTAGAGATATAAGCTTTGGGTTGTTTCGTCGGCGAGCTTGGGAGATGTGGAGACTCGGGAGAGCAGAGGACGTTGTACGTGTGTAGACTATTTCCTTGGGTTGTGAGAAGATGGGGAAATCACAACGTTGGAACTCGCGCCCGCTGTAGTTACTCGGTACCAGGCAGTGTTAAGGCCACTGTTGTTTCCTTGGTGGCAGTGCGAACGTGTTTACGTATGAAGGATGCAGGATGCAGGATGCAGTTGTGCTGATGCCATCGGGCGTATCCTGTGTACAGTACTCCGTAATAACCCCCCAACTTAGTAATATTATTATTGGGGTCCTTCTATAGAGTAGAGATCCCGTGATCTCTACTACAGAGTGCACAGTAGACATTGTCCTCAGAGGTTGCACTCGCTAGCCACACCCATCTCCACAGCTTCTGAAGATCCTCTTTTCGTAAAAGCGTTGCGCAGACCCTGTTGCGGAACTTGACATGCAAGATCAGCGGGTTCTCAAACAGAGCAACGGCTGGTCACGATTTCCCATTTTGCAACCTTGGAAGGTTCTTTCCTGAGCCGGGCGAGGATAGGAAACGGCGAAAGAGGTCGTTCCTGGCAAGATTCACTGCCGAGAACACAGATTCGGCGTGGTGCAGGTCCGTGGTGAATGAATGGATGCACGCACCCACGCAGGATGCATAACAGCGACAAGTCAAACCAAGTGCCATGCTCCAGCTCTATAGCTCCTTGCATTCGCCTCGCGAAGAGAGCAGAAAGACAGAAAGTGTTCTCTGGACGAAGGAAGTCTTCGCCATGCGACCACGGCCCCTCAATGGCCGACGTGCAGATTGCCCACAGTCAACGTGACGCTGTGCTGTGATTATGCCGGCCTGCCAACCACGGAACGTCGTCCACCCATTGCTCTCTTCTCGAATCGGACTCTCTCTCCTGACTTTTCTCCTTGCCTGCCTGCACGAATGATTCACCCAAGCGCAGTGCGTGTCGGCAGCGGGCCAATCTCCTCGATGCGAAGCTGACAGCCGCCCGCCAGCCACTCAGGCGTCAGGAGAGACGTTTCTGTGGCGCGCACACGTAGCATACACAGTATGGGATTGTGAAGGGTCGCCCACCAGCATTAACACGTTGATGGATGGATGAATACAACAAGACGCCCGCGCTTATCTAACTGTTACGGAGTATCGAGTACGGAGTACACAGTCCTCACCTCATCGCACGGGAAGGCTGACGAGAAAACAACAACGACAACCACCACGTAACGCAACACCGCCTCGCCGTTCCTGCTCGTGTCTGTTCCTGTTCCTGCATCTGATGCAACGGCGCACAGAAGACAGAAGCGCCACACAGGCCCGAGAAGGGTTCGCTCAGGGGCCTCGGGAGCTGCAGATCAGCCCGTGGGCCCCTTTCCAAGGTTGGGACCGACGTGGGCGCCAACACCATCCCTCAATCGTCTTTTCACCGTCTCCACACTCTTCCCCTTACCCAATAGCCACGCGGCCCTTCCCCTGACACGAACCTTGGACGTTCCCATAGCCCCATCCTGATCCCTCCAACAAAGATGTCCACCTCTGCTCACGCTGGTCAGCGGTGGATACCGCCCGTGAGCATGACAAGCCAGACAAGCCATGGGAGACAAGCCCCAAAATAGTCTGTCCTATATCGTCCCCCCACCCCCAGTCCCTAGCCCAGAGCAGGCCATCCCTCTTCCTACTCCCCTTCGACATCATCTTTCCTTGGACGTCGCACGAGAAGCCTCGTCGTCGTTGTCGTCGCTGTTGTTTCCTGCAGACTGAGGATATCTTTTCATGTTCCTCCGTCGTTCCACTCTTTATTAATTTTTTTTTAATCCATCGTGCCTATCGGACTCGACCGTCTCTCCTTTTGACTTCGGTCCATCCAATCGTTATCCATTCAATACAACGTACATCGCGGTAGTCTTTACTGTCTACGTACCACCTTCTCTTTCACCATGGCCGCCTTCAGCAAACCAAGGGGCCTCCTCCCCATGCTCTTCGCTCTCCTTGTCCTCCTCCAGGTCACCGTCGCCCTCCATGCCGCCCATGGCTCCCCAGAGGGCATGCGTGCCCACATGGAAGAAACAAAGAGGCACATCGAGAGAGAGCTCGAGAAGCGCCAGGTCCAGACCCAGTGGCTCTATGGCCCTTACCTCACCATCGAGGGCGTCAACGGCCCGCGTTCTCCTGCTCCCCGTCTGGAAATCCGAGACCTCAAGAACAACGCCGAAGCCTGGAACCTTTATCTTCTCGGCATGGAGAAGTTCATGAAGAAGTCCCCCCAGGACAGGATCGGATACTATCAGATCGCCGGTGTGTACCCTCTGTAAAACATGGCGCACATACTTGTACGCGCATGATCAGTGTCATGATCTGGGCTGACTTTATAAATACAGGTGTCCACGGCCGTCCCTATGTCACCTGGAACAACTATCCCACCCCCTTGACCAACTCGGCTGGTTTCTGCCCGCACGGCCAGACCCTCTTCGGCACCTGGCACAGGCCCTATCTCGCCGTCTACGAGCAGGCCTGGTGGCTCTGCGTCCAGGAGGCCATCAACGAGTTCCCTGACAGCCAGCGCCAGGCCCTGAGGGATGTCGCCCGCGATCTTCGTATCCCCTACTGGGACTGGGCTCGTTATCCTGGAAACGGCCAGCCCGCCGTGCCCACCCTCATCCGTGACCAGTACGTGACGGTCCGCAAGGCCCAGGGTCAGGTCTCCATCCCCAACCCGCTCTACTCGTACAGCTGGGGCAACTCCCTCCCCAGCGAGATGGGCGGCGGCCCCTGGGGCAACTTCGCCACCACCCTGCGCCGTCCCGTCGCCAATCCTACCCGTAGCAACAACAACGAGTTCAACTCCCGCATGCAGTCCCTCCGCGTCTCCCTCCGCGACCGTATCTATGGCCTCTTCGCTGCCCGCCCCGTCCCCTCCTTTGGATACGTGAGCACCTCGCAGATTGGCGCCCGCCCGGCCAACAGCAACAATGTCGACAGCTTCGAGTCCATCCACGACGCCATCCACGTTACTTCCGGTGGCGAGTCTGGCGGCCACATGTACTACCTCGACTACTCGGCCTTCGACCCCTTGTTCTGGCTGCACCACACCAACGTCGACCGTCTCCTCGCAATGTACCAGCTCACAACGCCCACCACCTACGTTGCTCTGGGTACCATCACCCGTGACATGGCCCAGTGGTCCCAAGGCACCGGCGTCCACGGCGGAACTGGTCTGAGGCCTTTCACCAAGAATGCCAATGGCGACTACTTCTCCAGCGACGATGTGCGCAACACCCGCAACCTGGGCTACTTCTACCCGGAGACGCGCAACGGCAACGCCAACGATGTCTACAATGCCGTCAATGCCCTGTACGGCCCCAACACCCCTAGCAACAAGAAGCGATCCATTGAGTACGGCAACGGTGGCAACGGTACGGAGGAGGTCAAGGAGCCCGAGACCCCCGAGGAGCAGGAAGACTACACCGTGACTCCCAGCACGCAATACCAAGGCCGCCCCATCCGCAACGGAGAAGAGCACTATGTCCTCAACGTCATCGCCAACAAGTACGCTCTCCCGGGCTCGTACTCCATCCACTGCTTCCTCGGCAACCCGTCCAACGAGACCTCCACGCCCCACGAAACCGCCCCCTACCCCATCAAGGGCAACTCGACGACTCCCGCGGCCCCCGCCTCCCCGACCGGAACCGGCTCCCTCTACCCTCCTCACTCCAACTCCACCACCCCCTCGGACGACGAGCAGTGCGACGACGACTTCACCCTCTCCCCCGACTACGTCGGCAACTACTGCGTCCTAGGCGGCACGCACGCCTCCGCCGACGGCCTCGTCACCGCCGGCGCCCTCCCCCTGACCACCGCCCTCCAAGGCAAGCACGCCGCCGGCCACCTCCCCTCGCTGTCCCGCGAGCACGTCGAACCCTACCTGGCCAAGCACCTCTACTACAAGGTCATCGGCCCGGGCAACGTCGAGATCCCCGCCGACCAGGTCCCGGGCCTCCACCTGGGCGTCAAGGCTTGCAAGGTCGAGGTCAACGAGTCCGATCCCACCGGCATGCCTGCTTTCGGCAACTACGTCGATGTGCCTCGTGTCCTGGAGGGTAAGCCCGCCGGCCAGCCGTACGAGCATGTCGTCAGCAAGTGGGAGCAGGTGATTCCCCAGGAGGGCCCCGATGGTGTCTATGTGCCCGGCAAGCCCGATGCGCCGCTGTTCGGCGGCAAGGATCAGTGCGTTGTGAAGCAGAAGGTCGAGTATGTGGATCAGCAGGGGAACTTCTTGTACGAGGAGATGCATTAATTGGGTGGGAAGGTGGAGGACGGTAGAGTAGGCGGCTTGGGGTTGGATGGTGGTATGTGGTATGTTATCTGTGGCTTTTTTGTGGGTTAGAGGAATTTCTCGCCCGTAGCGTATCGTATTTTGCGCCCACCTGTTGTCTATAATATCACTTTTCGTTTTTCTGACACTTGCCCTTGTTTGTCCGCGTCTGTGCTATGGAGGGTGTTTTGACAGTGTTACTGCTTTGTTCTCTCAATCGTACTCGTCGCCGAGTCTCGCAATTTCCCTGCCAGGCGACGCCCTTAGAGAGAGACCCAGCAAGAAAGCCCGCGTGTGGAATCTCGTCAATCATCAAACGCTTGCTCAAAGGAACCGTGTGTATTTTCAGGCATCCTCTCCAGAGATCTGGCTAGAGCCACAACAGAAACCGACAGTGACAGAACCAGCGCCAGGCCAACTACATGTCCAAAGAAACAAAGCCGTGACAAGGATCAAAAAGACCCCCTCCTATATGACAGAGAGCAACCAGCGGCACTTTGCAAGGAACCGACTCCACTAGCGCCGGCTCCACATGCCCTGCTGCGTCTCGCGAATCCGCCTCTCCTGCTCTTTAATCATCTCCTCCGTCTGTCCATGCCCGTTCCCGCGACTATCCATGCCCGCTCCATTCCCGCCATCGACCTCCATGGGCTCCGGCCCCTCCTCTTCCGGTTGCGGCACATTCGCGGGTGGTGCTCCCCTTCGGGGCTCATTCGACTTGACGCCGTCCATGAGGCCCGCCGCGCCGCCTGCGCGAAGCTGGTTGATCGCCCGGATCGTGTCGATGGCGGCATGTAGAGTACGGCGAGCGTTGAAGTTCTTCTTGACCGTCGGCAGGAGATCCTCTTCGCCTTCCGCGGATGTCTTGCCCAAATCCGCAATCCACGGATGCGAGAGGGCTTCGTGGGCCGTCATGCGTTTCGCAGGGTCAATGGTGAGGCAGCGGCGGATGAAGTCTTTTGCTGTGTTGGAGACGCCGCGCCAGTATTCGAGCGGCGTGAAGGAGTAGTCGGCTACGAGGATGGCTTGCATTTCCTCGAGGTTAGAGTCGCGGTCAAAGGGTGTGTAGCCACAGAGGAGGAAGTAGGTAATCACGCCGATGGCCCAAACATCACTATAAACGTCAGTTTCGTTGGCAAGGCAATCTCTGTGGAATTCGAAAAGTCCTTACACTGGCTTTCCGTGACCAGTTTTTCGGAAGATCTCAGGCGCCATGTACCCAGGGGTACCGCATGTGGTCGTCAGCACGTGGAACTGCTCCTCGTCCATAATTCTGGAGAGTCCGAAGTCTGCGATCAGGAGATCCGCATTGTCCTCTGGGGTGCGGAACAGCAAGTTCTCGGGTTTCAAGTCACGGTGAACGATTCCGTGGTCATGTAGGTACGCCACGGCGGAAAGAGTCGCTCTGATGAGGTCTGCAGCGTCAGACTCGTAGTAGTTGCCCTTGCGGCAGATGCGGTCGAACAGCTCCCCGCCGAGCGCCAGGTCAGTGACGAGATAAACTGGGTGGACTTATTAGCACTTGGAAGAGATACACCCATCCAAGAATTACGTACGGTTATTCATCGTCTCAAAATAGTCCACCAGCGTCAAGATGTTCCTGTGTCCCATGGAAACCTTCTTCAGCACAGCGATCTCATTCCTAACCTTTTCCCTCTGGGTCAGCATCTCTGCTCAGTCAGGAGTGGCATGTCAAGTGCTCTAACCATGTGTTCCTTCCCAGCCATCAAGCGCTTGTTTATGACTTTGGCCGCATAATAACGGCCAGTGTCTATGTGCACGCATTCCTTCACGACAGAGTAGCTGCCGGCTCCCAGGGTCTTTCCCGTCTTATATCGACATGGCTGGATCTGAGCCTGTGGTTGTGGAGTCTGAGCTCCGGAACCGCCGCTCGGAGCCTGCATAGCTAGCCGCCTGTGTATGCTCTTGTTTTGGCTCGCTCGTTCGGTGGTGGGAAGGTGTCGGTTCTCTAGTGCTGTCGCTGAGGAATCGTGTGGAAGAAGAGGTTTGAAGTGCGCAAGGACGAACAGTCACTTGAAGTTGGTGGGGACGTAATTTCCGGCGTGAAGCAGACCGATTGCCAGTACGCTTATCTGGACAACTGACGCTTATGCAGACGTTGCGAATTGTGATCGAGGTGCTCTCTGTCAGACAGCTTGTGAGAGCCCCTCAGTTGAAGCTCATATATAGCGGCGACTGGCTTGTATGACAGGCTTCAAGGGTGAAATCAAGGAGTGTAGGCAAATTAGTAAATAAAGCTATAAATGTCACCAGGTTAAAGGACGTGGAGGATTGAGGAGAATGGATTGATGGGAGTGTTGTTGTTCTAAGGTCAGCTCGTCCATGGAAGAACCCCGCCTCCAGCCCACCTTCCGGTCACCATCCCTGCCGTGCTAGGCCGGAAGGAGCAATGTGTCAGTATTGCCAAATAAATAAAACTTTCCAGCAGACTTTGGGAGAGTAGGAAATATAAATGGGACACAGTGGAGTACAGGTAACTATCTATATATAGGCGTATCAAATGCCTCTAACTGCGTTTTCTATTCGAAGGTATATAACAACGTTCAATCATCGAACACACATCCAAGAATCGAAGAAATATTGCTGGGATAGCAGGGCGTCATCATGAACCCGTCTGTTACGACTTGACCAGCAGGCTGTGGCCGTCCATGTCTTCTGGCTGGGGCAGTCCCATGGCGGCCAGGACGGTAGGGGCAACGTCTCCAAGGACGCCGTCCGTCTTCTTGAGGCTCCAGGACTCTGGGGCGTTGGCCATGACGAAAGGCACTTTATTCGTCGTGTGCGAGGTCTTGGGCTTGCCCTCCTCGTTGAGCATCTCCTCGGCGTTACTATCACGCAGTTAGCGCCAACGTCGCCAATCCAATGAAAGTCAACCTACCCGTGATCCGCGGTCACGAAGAGAACATATCCGCTCTCCTTGCACTGGTCATATACCCTCTTGATGGCCTTATCGGTCTCGGTCACGCCCTGAATGGCGGCCTCGTACACACCAGTGTGGCCAACCATATCGGGCGGAGCGAAGTTGTTCATCAAGAACTCAAACTTGCCCTCCTTGATCCTCTCACAAAGCTTCTCCGCGACAGCCATAGCGCTCATCTTGGGTTCCAGATCGTAGGTAGCCACCTTAGGCGAAGGAATCATGTCTCGCTCCTCGTTTTCAAACTGCTTCTCTACACCGCCGTTGAAGAAGAAGGTGACGTGAGCGTACTTCTCGGTCTCAGCAACATGGCACTGCTTGATGCCCTGCTTGGAAAGCCACTCGGCAAGCACATCGTTCATCTTCTGGGGAGGAAAGGCAATGGGGTAGGGGAACTTGACGTTGTATTGCGTCATGGTGGTCAGGTGGATGTCTTTGGGGTAAGGGAAGTCGGGCTTGGGGGAGCGGTCGAAGCCACCGAGGAGTTGAGTGAATTCGCGAACGCGATCGGAGCGGTAGTTGAAGGTGAAGACAGTGTCCCCGTCTGCAAAGTATTAGTTGGCTTCGCTCGTTTCAACCACGTTTAGATGGACGGCCCACCTTGGATCCTGCGCTCCTTGCCGCCCACAATGATGGGCTTCAGGAACTCGTCATTCTCTCCCTTTTCATATCTCGCTTTGATCGTAGCCACGGGGTCATCGCTGTCCTCGCCCTCTCCCGTCACAAGTCCCTTGAGACCGATCTCGACGCGGTCCCACCTCTTGTCACGGTCCATGATGTAGTATCGGCCAACGACGGTCGCGATCTCGCCAATACCCACGTCCTTGATGGCCTTCAGCAGATCCTCCATATAACCAGCGGCCGACTTGGGGTCGGTGTCGCGGCCGTCGCCGAAGAAGTGGATGAAGACATGGGGTATGCCAATGCTCTTCGCAACCTTGAGCAGAGCGATGAGGTGGTTGATGTGCGAGTGGACGCCGCCATCTGAGACCAAGCCGCAGAGGTGCAGTCTTCCGTTGCCGTTCTTCGCACGATTGAACGACTCCTTGATGTTCTGGACTTCGCCAAGCTGTCCCTTCTTGATGGTCTGGTCGATACGGACGACGTCTTGCCAGACGACCCTTCCGGCGCCGATGTTCAAGTGGCCGACCTCGCTGTTGCCCATAAGGCCTTCGGGAAGGCCGACGGCGAGGGAGGAAGCCTCGAGCTCGGTGTATCCCTGAGCAGTCTTGGACCCGTCTCTTGCGAAGTCGTCCATGCAGGGGGTATCGGCAGCAAGGATGGCATCTCCCTCCTTGGGAGAGTTTTCGCCGGCAACGCCCCAGCCATCGATGACGATGAGCACAGCCTTCTGGTCGACGTTCACCATGTTGCCGTGTGCCAATTGAGGAAAGTGAATATGATACCGGGCAAAGGACGAGGTCGGAGGTTGTATGCAGCAACCAAAAGCGAGAGAAGATGTTGTAGGAAAGCTGGGAAGAGAGAGGTGGTGGAGTGAGGGAGGTGGAATTGATCCATCTAATATCCAATCTGATGGAGGGGCTGTGGGGTGCTAGTCAGGGCCAGGGTCGCAAAAGCCAAAGCTTGGGAAACGTGGGAACGTCACTCCCACTCTCCCGCTCTCCCTCCCACTCCTCTCCCCCACCTCCCCCCACCCGTAGAGACTCACTCACCCGACACCTGCGCATACGCATACGCAAGGCCCTTGAGACCATCTCGAGTTGAAGAGGAGGAATCAATTCGCATGCTCAATCCTTCGCCATCCTCCTGCAACCACCCGTCGCAACGTAGCACATAGCGCATACAAAGCCAATCGCCCTCTTCCCCCCCTTTCGATCCAGTCTTCTCTACCCATATACCGTACCACCAGCCCGAACGCTGGACAACATCTCCCGTCCATCCTCCTCCTTCCACACAATGTCTGGACCCGCCACGCCTCTGGTTCCGCATTCAGCGCGTGCCTCACAGCCGCCTACGGGCGCTGCCACTCCTGCCCAGTCCACCCAGCCCTCTCAACCATCCGTACCGGCAATGCCTCCGCCAGCAGACTTCGATTTCCTTCCAGACCTCCACAGGCTGCTCACGCGTCTGACCGCGCCGCCCTCCCTCCCCGCCGCTACACCTAGCCAGCAAACCAACGACAAAGACGGGCCCCTGGAGATCCAGCAACTCACCGCCGAGGCAAACGCCATCAGACGCAAGATACTCCTCGCGCGCGATAAGGTCATGCCGCTTCCAGACATGGACCGCACGATTGAAGATCAAGATGAAGAAATCAAGCACCTGGAGGCGCGCATCACTCGGTTGAAGACCATGCTTCAAGCGCTGGGCCAGGGGCCGGCGGAAGACACGAGTATGACGGGGTGAGACAGTGCCGGAATCATGATTGATGCCTTCTAGACAGTTCGCCAGACTGCATGCAGTCGCTATTCAGAGCACTTGGGGGTTGATTGCGATCGGTAGCTTCTCCCCTCCGACGCAATCGCTAGAGTCTAATACCTTCAAAACCCCGAACTGTAGCCACGCGAGCGTACACTCCCTGGACGATGGAACAGCCGTTTTCGTGTCAGTCTTTGTTGAGAGGACTCGACACATATATCTTCGGCATTGACTTCGCCGCCTTCCATCGCCGAAATGTGCAATACACAGAAGAGGTGGGAATGCATTATTCTGAGTTGAGAGATGCACGGTGTGTGCTGGCACGTCGGGCGCTAGCTCGGAGCGCTCGTCATCTTGTTTATGAGGCCTCGCCAGCGTCGACGTGTATCTCGCCCTGGCTGTTGCCACTTGTGGAATGAATGGAGCCCAGACGCTCCAGCCTCTAAAGGTCAGGCGTCTGGATTGTTACTTCCGCCTTCTCTCCAGAGCTGCTCACACTTTGAACCCGACTTTGTCATCTGATCTTCTGCCTTCCCTGGGTATTTGCTTTGTCATTCCTCTTCCTTTGATTGCATTCATGCAACCATATGCACATACACATATACAGTACTGCACTTCCCGAGCCCCAGCCTTTTGGACCCTTGGCTATACCTCTCCGTCACGACTTAGAAGCACAGATCTGAATTCAGGTCTCTTGAATCACAGCGAAACCGTCGTCATGATCCCGACTGCTCTTCACAAAACACTGAACAATGGGAGAACTGAGTCAAGTGTGTGCAAGGGGTTGACGGATGCACAGATGTCGATCCCATGGCGCTAAAAACTTCAAGATCGTCAAGGCGACGCCTCCTCGAGACGAGCCGGTACACAATCGGTTGCTAGGTCGTTCAAATACCGTATGGTGTATGGTGCGTTCAGTCAGCTGCGTTGCAGAGGACCAGAGGTTAAGGTCCATCCATAATCGCCCGTTAGGCCGACGGCGAGATCTTCCTCTGAGGTCTTTCGTTACCGTGAACCAGGTGTCGAAAGAAGAAACTTGGAGGCAGATTATTATTATTATAACACACAAATGACCAGGACTGGGCGACCAAAGTGCTCGATACCCCTGAAACCCCGAACTCACATGATCCCTCTCTTGGGCGAACTTTGCTTCAATACCATGCTTTGTGCCGAACACAATCCGAACCCATTGTCCGTACAGTATCATCACGTACACAGTACTTCTGCAACGGAGGGGTCAATGTTTAGGATGGAGCCGAAGTCCAGTCCGGAATGCTACCTTTCGTTCGGCGAGATGTCTTCCCCCTGCCTCAGCGGAACCGGGCTCCCAACCGCACCCATGATCAATACCTGGCTCGCAAGCCCCAGTCCTTGGTGCTGGATAAATGCGTGTCCAGTCTAACGGGAGGTGGCTTCGCTAACGAGCGAATCTGAGCATCAGCCGTCCCCACCAGACCAGATCCGTGACAGGAGTTGACTGGGTATCGCCATGATGGTGAACATTCATCGCATCCTCATGACGGCCCAGATGAGCTCTGTTTGGCAAACTGGGCGGATACATACAGCCAAAAAAGTACTTCGTATAGGTCAACACAACAACTCCCCCTAATCTGCATATACAGGTCATAATAGCCTGACGTACGGGGCATTCACTGGAATTGTTCCAGATCCTACCGCCTCCCGATAAACTCTAATTCTGACCAAGACTTGTGCACGGTTGTGCTCCACGGCTCTTGCCGGGGAAGATCTCAGCTTCCCATGTTTGCCGGCGCGGTTACGAGGCCAAATATGACACACCCCTGCTATATTACGCTCGCGTGGACGTGTGGGAGAGAATGACCTTTGCCCGGTTACGAGCCAACCCCTCACACCACATGCTTGGAACTCCGACAGTCTGCAGCAGCTGAAGCTTTGCAATTGAACATGACCTTCATCTCGACTTCCCCTGACGCGAACAACCCATCATGACGACCTGATGCGAAGCACTGATTCCGGAAAAGTTGGATGTCGACGATAGCTTCAGCATGCCTGCTTTTCTGGAGCATCCGGACCCCCGCGCAACAGACCCTCTCGCTCCTCGCGGACCGCCACCACTCCTACCAGGTCCGATGATTCCTATTTCTGATGACGCACTCAAGCTGGCCTCGCTGCATTTAATCATCACTTTAGTTTGTCAAATCATCGCACTGCTGGTCTTCTGCGCACGAGTATACACGCGATCATGTCCTATATGGAGGTTCTCGATCGACGACTACCTCATATGTTTTGCATTTGTAGGTGCCCATATTTCAAGGCTGCATTCTGCACCTGCTTCTCATGACTGACATATACAGTTTCTGATGACAGTTGCTTTTGGTTTATGGTTCAAGTGCGACTTCTGGGCCTTTTCAAACCCGACTCCTCACTTTCTGCACATTGACGACATAATATACGGCTCAATGCTGGGTTCCATCGCAATCCCCTTCTGGGCCTGGTCCACCGGGCTTGTCAAGATCAGCATCGGCTTCATGCTCCTTCGTTTCCAACAAGCCAAGCCTTTGAGGGTCGTCATATACCTGATGATCGCACTTAACGTCCTTCTAATCCTCCTCCTCGGAGTAGTCAACCTCTTTGCCTGCATCCCGTACGCGTCGCTGTGGGACTTCAGGAACCACATCAAGAACAAGAAGTGCTGGAAACAAGAGGTGAACTGGGCCATGATCTATTCGTCCTCAGTCTGCAATGTTCTGACAGACATCGTCTTCAGTCTCATGCCACTTACCTTTCTGCGCAAGATCCGGAGGCCCCTGAGCGAGCGAGCGACTGTGGGCGGGCTCATGGCGCTGGGGCTCGTGGCATCGGCTTTCTCATTGAGCAAGGCGATTGTCAATGGCCATATAAGTAAGAACCCGGATGCAGGTGCAAGTCTCCTTCTTCTCGGTCTCCTATCCTGCCTCGAAGTACAAACATCCGTCATTGCCGCATGCGCTCCCACCCTCCGCAACCTGGGCAGGCGCTTCCTGCAGCGCCTGGGGCTGGCAATGTCAAGTCGAGACTCTTCGCCACCTCCATACGCGGAGACCGTCCCGGACTCCAAGCGACCCGTCAGCGGCATCATGGAGCTTAGCCCAGTTCATCGGAAGGGTTCTTTATCCCCTGCGTTCCCGGCCTCTCCGTATGCCCAATGGGACGCTGAGATGGCGGAATCAGAAAGAGATTTGAGCGAGGCGCGATACGAGCGAGATCCTACGACCGGACGGATAGTGTGCACGTCAGAGCTGAAGGTACATACGAGTCGAACGTACCTGAACAATGACTACAGGCAACATGAAGGGTGGAGAATGGAGAATGAATGGGCCCTTCGACCGCCTATCGGGATAGCAAGATAACATTTGAGGTTTTGGCTGGCGTTTTTGGTGGGTTATTTTTTCGGGGAAACATGGAGTTTGGCGGGAAAGATACCACATGTCTTGTTTTGATATGGGAATCAGGGTCTC
This sequence comes from Westerdykella sp. P71, assembly GCA_019022765.1. Taxonomy (NCBI): domain Eukaryota; kingdom Fungi; phylum Ascomycota; class Dothideomycetes; order Pleosporales; family Sporormiaceae; genus Westerdykella; species Westerdykella sp. P71. Next base: position 56,147 of record JAFHBW010000066.1, read on the forward strand.
TGCAACCCTTTTGCATTACTGGTTAGGACATCTTCAGTCAGGTTGCGTAGGTGCTGCTTGTCAAGCAAGCCTCGCAAACATGCCTACTACTCTATTCTTCGTCGCCATAGTTCCCCTCTCACGCTTGTGGTGACACAAACAAAATGCAGAGTTGGATCTCAGGAATACAGTATGTGGGTTGGACGATACGACATTGCTCCGTCGAATGCCACACGATCAACCGCTAAAGCTGACGGTTACTAGAAATTATAGGTCTTCCCATAGAAATTGTCTCTCGCCCGATCACATATACCTCTGGAACCGCTCAACAACAACATCCCAATCCTCCGGAAACCCGGGAGCCCTCCTTTCATGCCCATTCGCTTTTCTCACATTCCACTCCTCCCTTTCTACTTTACCGCCGCCTCCACTATGTTCCCCATCCCAGCCCCCAGCCATCATTCCCACCGCAAGCAACAATCCCCACCCATAGCTGTAAGCGAAGTTCCACGTTGTATACACTTTGTCCAACGTCTTCGCGAAGACGGCGGCATCGAACTGGGAAGAATCGGGAGAAAGCACCCCGTTGACTGCTAAAAGCGCGAGATGGTCTTCCGTCAGTGAGGGCGTGGTCCACTGCAAAGGCGAACATGCATTAGTTGACGTATTGAGTAAAACTCCTGCTACATTCATTCCCTTGGCTCCGCATATGTGTATTCCAAATCCAGCCTAAGATCGCTGTATAATGCATAGAAGGACATTCAAAAGAAGCCCGGGTATCCAAAGTACAATCCTGATTCCAACAAATGCAAAACCGATTATACTCCCACACATTTTCCTTACCCGTAGGAACTAAAACAAACAAGGAAGAAAAGATACTAATGATTCACTTAGACTAGTGCCTCGTTCGAACTCAAAAATTACTCCATCCTCGATGACGAATCCGAAATTGGCGGCGAGGGTGGACCCTCACCCTTCTGCGGAGACGCAACGACGAGGAACCCCTTTTTTAGTTCCGGCAACAATTTCTCCTCATTGCCTTGATCGTCAGGTTCGCGATTGCGTTTTCGGGTAGGGGATTCGCACTGCAAATGCAGTTGCAAGTTTGATGTAGAAGATGATGACAGGAACGAAATGTCCGAGGCCGACGGGCCCGTCGTTCCGGCACCCTCCACTTCCATCTCACGCATCCCTTCCTTCGAGATACATTTTCGCATCCTCTTCCTCGCCACCACCTTCTTCCATTGCGCAATGGCAAACATCGCCAACGCTGCTCTACCAAAATGCGTCGTCCTCGCCGGCTTCAGGCCCATCCAATCAATTCTTCTCAAGCCCAGAATGGCCTTATTCTTGAAAGCGCCACAAAGATTCCGCGTCAAATATTCAATTTGCTCACGGTTGAGGGAATCGTCGCGTAGAGCGAATCGGAGGGTTAGATAACCGCGGGGCGGGTTGAAGAAGGAGGGTGTGCGCTGCGGCTGTAGATTTTGCGGTTTCAACGGGGCGAGACGAATGTGGCGTTCATGATGTTTAAGACGGTGCCAGAGTTGCGAAGCGGTGTCGCGGCGATTTGGGTGGAGTAAGATGCGCTGGTTGAGATGAAAGGTAGTGAAGGAGCGGTCATGGTACTCAATGAGGAGCTCTTTCAAAGCGTCAATGAGAGCGCGAGTGAAGGACTGGGGTCCAGGAGATGCGGTAGTAGCGTCCAACCCACAAGCGCTGAGCACTTCGAATGTCCGAGTGTCCTCCTTACCAGACTTCTGAAGGTTGGACGAGTAGCACGTGTCGAGAATGGCGAGAACATCGCCTTCCACGTAATCAGAGCGGAGGTGGTCTTCTGCGCGGTCCCAGTTTGCGCGGGCTTCGTTCTTGAACCCGCGTTTCTGATGGGGATCAGTGCTGGCGGTCAGTTCCAGGTACTTATGATCTTCCCGATAGACGCCGTGGCCCGTGTAGTATACAACCATCAGGTTGTTGGGACCATCATGCTTGTCTACGAACGCGGATAGATATCGATTCATCTGATGTTGAGGTTTGGTAAGCACATTGAGTTCAATGACCTCACAGTGGTAGTGAAAGCGGTCGGCGAAGAGTGACCGGAGCTCTTCAGTCTAGGAACATTATCAGCGTCGGGGACTTGTTGCATGCAGCCGTACGAAGGCAAAGAACTGGGAACCCAACCTCCTCGCGCGTCTTCAACTCATCCAATCCATCATCCCATTTTATGAGCAGTACCGCAACCTTCTCATATCCATCATTCAATCCCATATACCTTGCAATGGCTTCATCCCACCACACCTGCATCTCGGCCGCCTTCTCCTGCGTCTCTCTATCCGCAACATCTTGGCTATTATGCTCGACTAATGTCGTGACTTGGTCTGCTTGCTCGTTCTTGGAGCAATCTTCAATCGACTCGATTCGGATATCAGCATGGAAGACTTTGTCCTTCAACGGATTGGGCGATTGTGGAGACAGTTTGGTATCTACCGACTCCATAATGCCAGACATCGAGATGACAGCCCAGAACAGAGCTAAAAACCGCTGAAAACACGAAACTACTGCGCCGGGACGCCCATCATATTGAAGTGTGAAAGTACACTCGTTTGCAATGGCATCAATTCAGCCCCAATATTTGGTGGGACGAGGTCCGAACATGGGGGATCTGTCAGCTTCATGCCAGAAACGGAACGCGCTCCGCCAATCAGGGGCTTAGTCACACACCTCCATAGGGTTTGGGGGCCATGAGCGTGAGCCTCAATGCATGGGTTACGGTATTGAAGGCGTTCGCCTGAAAGGGCTGAGTTGGTGGTACCGTTCGCAATGGTGTCGCAAGCGAGGAACGCAAGCAGGTTGCTAAGAATTCGAAGCAACGGGTGCTTGTGCCAGGATTCGTTAGGAATACGAATCGTGGCAATCCGGTTTGTAAAACACACACAGTATTTCGAAATCATTGCCGATGCAACCGGTAGGGACCAGCTGGCTCTGCTGAGTGCTGCGCAAGGCTGTTGAGAACCAGCCCCCTGCTGCGCTCGCAGTCATACGTTGTGTGTCCTGGGCAGGCAACATTGTTCGGTTGTGAGAGGCTGTGGAGGAGGCCGCCAGCATCCCGTACCAGTATATGAAGAGTAGCCTTCTCCGACCCTCCTGCACCCTTCACAAGGCTATCACCTCGCCTCGCCTCTCGCACTCCACCTTCCTGCAGTTTAATCGATCCTTTCCAATTGAAAACCATGGCTTCCGATCAGGAGAATGTTCAGCCGACCCATCAGGTTGAGGTAAGCGGCAAGAGTATGATGGTGCCTCATTTCCACATGTAGCTGACGAATAGTTTCGCAGGACGACCAGGACGAGGGCGTTGTTCAGCACGCAAGAACGCGGAGCTGCTCTCCCAACATGAGGGTCCCGCACAAGTCTTCAGTATACGTCAATCCATTTCCTGAAAAAGTATGTAGAACATGAACAAGATGACATGTCCCAGCGATGCTCATTGTTATAGCAAAAACCCAAGTACGAGAAAGGAGACACCGTGCACATGTCCGTCATCGAGAACGGCATCCGCAAGAAAGGGACATTCACCATCCGGAAAGCCCAGTACAACACCAGCGGAGAGTTCTATGAGTATCAGCTCACGGATAGCGGACAAGTGTACAGCGGCGGTGCCTGGATCCGAGAGAATAATTTGAAGTTAAACAAGAAGCGCGAATAGGCAAAGCGAGTGGCCCTCGCTGAGCCTCCTTCAATATTACCTGTGGCTGTGTCCGGTCAGACAGCCACAGTTTGCAGGATTTGAATCATTTGATTGGCGTTACGGCGTTTGGGATGGAGACACGAACGGTCATGCCGGTGTCCAGGGGTGCACAGCACCTGGATTGAGGGCGAGTTTCCTGGACCGTCTCACTCTCGTTCTGCATACATAGACGGCGCTCACCGCCACCCCGCCACAGCTGAATTTCTGTTGAGCCACTTCTTCCTCTTCATAATGTCAGTGTGATGAGTTCGTGTGCTTGTCGTCGCCCAAAAGTTCTGTCGCTCTCTTGATTTCTGTTCGTGTCGCGCAGCAGGTTGCAGCGACCACCCTCAGCCTTCTTCGATGGCCCCCACCCGTACCATGACAGGAGACACACTCGTGACAGAGAAACCAGTACCTCAGTCGCCCACGTCGCCGACAAATACGGATAATTCGGACGAGACATTGAGAGGGGATGCCATCATAGAGATCGCCGAGGATGCCGGGTCGGTTTCTTCTCGCTCGTCAGATTCGGATCCGCGCTCCTCGGTGAGCGGAAATGATATTGCACAGCCACGTAGGTCGTCCTTTCACCCTGGGCCACGCGCTCAGAGGGGTGCCACTGGGGACCATAGTGTTGAGACATGCACCAGGCGATGAGAAACACCCAACTGTGTTGCGCCGAATAACCGGGTCTTTCAAATCCACTCCAGAGCCTCAAGACGTCGTCGAGACCAGGACCAGGAAATGTAAGTCTCTGATACGAGACGGAAATATGCAACTCAGACTCACGGATCCCAGTGGAAAACACTCCCAATGGCTTTCCCCGTCTCGCAGCCTTCCAATCCAGCGAGGCTAACTTCTCTCTCTACCGCTCGTTCAACTATCTGCATTCGCGCATCTTGCTGGATCTCCAAGATGAAATCACAGCACTTGAGAAAGAGCTAGACGAAGTCGATTGGGACGACTTCGAAGAGGACCCGAATCGTCTCCGCTCCAGGGAAGTCGATGTGGCCAAGGCTGCGAGCGAAGGGGACGTTCGTAACAGACGCGTGATCTTGAATGAGATCCGCATCAAGTTGATGCAATATGGTACGCACACCGTTGTCCCAGCCCCATCTCCCCTCGTGCTAACATCCAGAAGACGAAGTCCTCATAAAAGCCCGTAGCCTTGAGTCTTTCCAGAAGCCATCCGACCGCAACTATCGTTCAGTGAGACGTTACCACCATAATACTAAACCCCTTATGGACGCCGAAATGGACGCAGTCCGGAGCAAGGAGGATATCGTCTCCCTTCGCAACGGTCGCGAATGGGCGTCCTTCGACGGTGGCGTTGAAACCATGATTGGCCAGCTGGACCACTTCCTCCAAAAGTTGTTCCGCTGCCGCGAGCCGCCGCTGCAGAAGTATTTTCGAACTCCCGAGTTAAGAGCCAAAACGACGAACGCGTACATATCCCTTTACAGCTCCAGTAGGATCGACAAGTTGATCAATATCATGATCACTTTGGTAATTTTCGTTCTCCTGGTCATTCCGGTCATCACGATGTACCTCCTCACTTCGGAGTCTATTAATCAGCCCAGCGGGGGAAGTGTTGCCGGAAATGGGACCACCTCGGCGCACAGCAATAGTGTGAATACTCGCACGACTTTCAATGCTGTGGGAGTGCTCATTGTCTTTACCTTGCTTTTCTCTGCTGCCATGAGTCTCGTTACCAAGGCTGCAAGGCATGAATTATTCGCTGCATCGGCTGCCTATTGTGCAATCCTCGTCGTATTCATTGGTAATCTGGTGGTCCCGGCGTAGTCTAGGCTTTGAAATGGCCGTTGGTGTATAGTCCTGCGATTTTCTAAATTTATGAGTAACGAATGACGATCAAACAACCGGATATGGAAGCTTCTCGTGAGCGTAGCCTCTTTGAGGCCCTGTGTCGACGGTATGCCGAGTGACAACTCAAGGACCAAGGATGTATAGCCGCAATGTCAAACCAAATATGTATATTCGCGCTAACGGTTACTCTTATGAACTGGTCCGTTCGATAACATAGTCCGTCTGCTGGACAGTTTCGGATATCCGTTACGTCCTGTGGCAGTAGCGTCCAGCTTTGGCTCACGGTCGTTCAATCGTGCCCACAGCTCAGACATACTTACTCGCTTTGCCGGCAGCATACTATACTGCAAGCTGTACAAGTTCCGTCTGGGAAGTGGTGGAACGAACTGACCCCTGACAAGGCGGAGGATCGCGCCAGGTAGCACATAATGCTTTCGTATTCTGTGCCCGACTTCGAAGTACGAGTGGAACATGTCCCGCAGCGGGAGGGGTATTGGCTAACATATGTAAGCGTGATCGAACATCAGATGTCCGTGTTTCATGAACTTACTCGGAGTAGAACATAAGACGTTGCAATGGATTGTGGAGCTTCGTGGATTGCTATCTTGTTCGTACGCTCTCTCTGTAATTCAAAGCAGATGCCACCTAGACTAATGTGTTAACTCGGGAATAACGACTTATATGGGAGCGCTGCTCTGCTTACCGGGGAGTCGTCGCGAGTCCTTCACTCTGAGCATCACGGCGAAGAGGGGGAAATGGTTCAGGCAAGCCAAGCCGACCTCAAGCCCAACCTTCAAGCCTATTGCAGCCACTCGAGCGCTCGCAAAGAGCAGGTAGAAGACAAAGACAGTTGGCAACAAGAAAACCAACAAGGTAAACAGTATTGTTCCAAGCAGGAGTTGGTCAAGTTCATAATCGCACGAGTCAATTCGATTGCGCAGAACGTTCCGCTTTTTACCCCGAAAGAGGTGGAACAAGGAGATGATGATGGTGAGCTGCCAGTAGTAAAGTCTTGCCGAGGTAATGTAGAAGGCATAGATGTGGAAGGTCAACAGAGACACAAGGTCGGAACAGAGGGATATGGGCATGGTGGCGCCGGTGAAGGCGGAAAAGCCGATGAAGCGAATAAGCATAGGCAGATGAGGGCGGAAGAATGTTATGCAGCCTACTGTTAGTCAGTATTTCGCAGCCTCATGGAGGTCAGAGAACCTACCAGCCCAGCAGTCGATCACCCAAAGGAAAAGGTCTCCCAGGAATTCCGCTAATTCATTGTTGAGCTTCAGGCCACCAGGCCACCCCATTAGCCAAGAGATCATCCGTCTCAGTCCCTCGATAGACCAAGTCGTGAAAACCGTGTCGACTTTTGACGCTACGAAGATAGAATTCTCGAAGAGGAAAGACCCCAAGGCGACTCCGATGATGATATCATTGGCAACTAACCAGAGGCTGTTGTAGAATCGGATGTACTCCGGATGGCTGGTGGTGATGCTACCCCAGTTTGCTTTCCTCTTGCGCAAAGTGAGGTATTGAATTGGCCAATAGCAGAACTGTTGTAGTCGAATGTCTATCTGCTGAGCAGTAGCAGACATGTCTTTGAGCGCAGGGGATTCCAGCAATCGTGGCCGCCAGTGGAGCAGCCGCAGAATTAGCTCAGCGGCGAAGCGGTGTGCCATAAGACCCAAAATGAACAACTGAGTGAGAACTGGATATATCCACACTCTACCAACGTGATATAGCAACTCGTATGTGGAGCTCCAGAGATGGTTTGCCGATTCAACCACCCGCTCACTGACGCTTAGGGCCCGCTTCGAGCGCCTACCGATCAGCAAAACATTATTCTGGAGAACTTGGTCTAGTTCAAACGAACAGTTGACTTGATCGATAATCATGGGTAATGCCCGCTCTTTCTGTGTAGAAGATCGCGCGATCACTGTATGCAGCTTGAGCTTCTCCACTACTTTTTCTTGCCTTTGCCGAATTCTTGCGTCCTTATCTTCAACACTTTCGCATATCGCATCCCAGCTTCCGGCTTCTGCTTTATCATCCAGAGCCAATGATATGGGTTTGAGGGACAGATACTGCATCCGCGTTGGATGTGGCCTGTCATACAGAATAATCTGTACGGTTAGACCAGACTCAGAGGGTAAATGGAGCCGCGGGAGAGTGTCGAGTGTGTCCGTATAAGTGACCACGAGGCCGGGTTCAAGGGAATCCGGAGGGACTTTCGGGTTGACGATCCCCAAGACGCGCATTGAGGAATGCCCACACTGCCTCAGAAGGTCCTGAATGTTGAATGGGCTCTTTCGGAAAAGTATACCCACGGCCAAGGCATTCTCCACGCTCCGGATCTACTCATTATCAGTGGAAACTCCAGTATCGTAGTTGTACTCGGTGTTACCTCGACGTCCTGAAGGACGGAGACCACAAAGAGGTCGCGCTCTGAGTTCCTGAAGCCGACAAGAACACCAGGTGACAATTCGCTTACCGAACTTGACGGCCAGAATATGCGCATCAACCCATTGCTTGTCACCATGTCACCATCCTGGTTCTTCTTCAAAAGGAGCCACGCCGCTTGAGTTGCTCCCGAGCAGATATACCGCTGGCAAGTGTGCGGGGATGCAAGTTGGCTTCGTAGGCGGCGATACGTTCGATCGGTATGAAGAGAAGGAAGAAAAAGAGGGACAGGACGGCGAATCCCTTGCCAGCTCTAGCCTGTCAATAAATTAGTTCCTCTTCGTGTACACGGTTCCGATGGTCGCAACCCACCACAACTCCGTGGTCCCAGGCGAAAATAGCAAGCTCGTACAGCCGCGTAACAAGGTCCCAGCGAGCAGTGGAGTAGCCTGCAATGAAGATTCCAAGCGTGACAATAGAGAATGCGTGCATGAATTCACGCCAGACCAGCCGTCATGCCAAGCGTAGTTGGGGACGGGTTTAAACGCGGGTTTGGGCGTTGTATGACACCACGGATTGGTGCGGGTTCCTATAAGATGGAGAGATAGAGCCTGAACATTGACTTGGAGGCGACGGGCAGAAGTGTGGACTGTTGGCGCATGGTGGGAAGCCGTACACAGGGGAGAGAGAGCATCTCCATCGTTGATCCAGAGGTGCTTCCAAAGGAGATCGACAACCCAGTTTCACGCGCTAGCCTCTTCAGTCTTAGCGCAGACTCTACTTCGACGTCCCACATCAATGGAAATTGTGCATAGAACAACTACTTATAAGTAGAGGTCCATCTCATTCGCTCTCTCAGAGTTATGCGATAATAACCCACAACTACTGAACAGCTGTCGCTTCCAAGGTTCCGAAGCTCGATTTGCAAGGTTCTCTCTCCACCAGGTTTCCCGATCGAGTAAGGCGTCACCAGCCTCACTTGGCGTTCCGCGAGGCTCCGGGGCTGGGATCGAGGCGCGACTTTGGCAATTGCAAGACCTCTCTTTTACAATAAATTCCACCACCTCCATTCCAACTCGATTCTCCATGCAACTTTCGAGATTGCACAACCATATATATTCACCCATTCAGATCCTTGATCTTGTACGTGAGATTTGAAGGCATGGCCATCTGTCAGTTTTACCAGCGTGGTACATGCAGATATGGAGGTACGTATACGGCCATTCGCGCAAAAAGTCCACAAGTGCATCTATATTAATTACCTCGGACAGATTCATGCCACAACGAGCATCCAGGCAGCGCAAGAGACAGCAACCGGGGCTCGGGTGGTTTTGGCTCCACCTCGAGTCGCTTCAATGCTTTCAGCAACGGAGGAGACCGTTACCGCCCAGCACAGCAGACTACAGCTGGTGCTTTCGCTCGTATGTAGTTGCATCCATCACAACTTTTCGCGGCATCACGTTGACTGGCAATTACAAGCACGCTCATCTGCACCTACCAATGCATTCGGCTTGAGCCGGGACGACATCAAGACGGATCTCACAGATCAACGTCCTATCTACCCACTATCGTGCTATGGTCCGGGTCGAGATGCCCCTCGCCAGCTAATCGAAGGGTCTCTAGAGATCAGTCCAGAGGAACTCCGTTTTCGCTACTATACTCATAGAGCAGCGGGTAACGAAAGGGCAGGAGTATGTCTAATCCACGTTCCACCTTGTTCACGTGACAAGCCTAACAATACATGTAGCAACAAGAGGAGACCACCTTGGCCAATCAGATGCAGGAGCAAGTGCAACGCATCTTGAACGATTTGGATGGCGCGATCAAGTATATCGCGGATGGTGCTGACGTTCACCCAAACCGAATTGATATTGCGCAAGGCAAAGCCCAAGTAGGCGGGACTGAGCCAAAAGCCTTGGGAACCGGTGCGCAAGCTCCATCCGCCTTCGGGCAGCCCACTTCGGCTTTTGGCCAGCCTTCTCTCCCAGGTCAGACCAGTACGGCTTTTGGTGGTGCCGGAGGCTTTGGGAAGCCCTCGCTTCCCGGTACGAGCGCGTTTGGACAGCCCTCAGGTCTAGGTGGTGCCTCCGCCTTTGGAAAGCCTTCAGCTTTGGGTGGGGGAACAGCCTTTGGAAAGCCCTCTATGCCAGGAGCCGCATCTGTGTTTGGGCAAACTACTGGACTGGGCCAACCCTCTGGGACAACACCTGGATTCGGAAAGCCTTCTATGCCTGGACAAACATCTGCATTTGGACAAACTAATGTGCTTGGACAGCCATCTGCTTTTGGGAAACCCGCATTCGGCGCCAGCGGTTTCGGTCAACCGTCCCAGCCGGGCGCAGTCCCATCTCCCTTTGCACAACAAGCGCCCAAGCCATCGTTGTTTGGTCAACCGCAAGCACAACAGCAGTCACAACCGCAGGCCCCGGCCGCGTCCGTTTTTGGACAGCAGCAACCACAGCAGCCAGCTCCCAGCCAGCCTTCGGTATTTGGCCAACCGCAGCAACAGGCTGCGGCACCCACAAAGCCATTCTTATCACCGACGCCTCAAACTTCGGCGTTTGGCACACCTGCGTTCGGTAAACCTTCGGGATTTGGAATACAAGCCGCCCCCCAAGCGCAACCAGCACCCACGGGACCAAGCCCTTTCGCACCACAAGCACAGGCCCAAGCAGCTGCGCCGTCGTTGTTTGGGCAACCACGACAAGCTGCCGCAGCACCGTCACCACTTGCTGCCCAGTTACAACCACAGGCTGCGTCAGGGGCGACAAGGCCAATTGAAGCCAAAGAGCGCTTCAAGGAAGGGAGGCCGGAGCAGTATGAAGGAGAGCAGGGCCAAAAGTTGGAAGAAATATATCGGAGAGTGGCACAGACAGGAAGGTTTCTTGATGACGAACTGATTCCATTGGTGCCACCCAAGTGCGAATGGATAATGCCCCTCGCCGTCCCGTAGACGACAGCGAATATTTGGAAGTGTATGATATCAAAACGGGCCCGCAGCTTTACTGGCTCAGCCTTACGGCCTTGTACTATATTGGGGTTCAAACAACCGGAACGCGTTGGTGCGTACTGAAACAAGGATGGTTTTCTTTGGTTGATATGGCATTGCGACACCACCTCAGCCAAAAACCCCTACCAGGCATTGGTCAAATGAACTTGCAACTTATTTCCCCGTTTCACTCTCTCTGCGAGCGATATATTATATCTCAGTGGTGTTGATCTTTACGAAAGTTTCTCAAGTTTCCTCAAAACAAAGCCGGCTATTTTTAACAACACATTCTTCGTCTCCGGCGTACACAAGACATACACGCGCTTCCAACACCAAGGCGGCGGACAAGAGCTTCACCACGTGCGCCGCGTCGGATCGTGTCTGTTCCGAATACGCCTCTCGTAAAAGTACGCGACCAGACCGCATCCAAAGATGGAGGTGCTAGTATATCCAAAATACACTAGCCAGACATGTTTCGAAACAGCGCGGCTCTGCAGCCAAGATTCAAAAATAAGCTTAAAATCCCGATCAGCCTCGATCCTGCGATCCAAGTATAGATCGACTGAGCTCGGGGGGCTGTCGTCAGCACTAACCCGGATAGTCATCACCTGGGCGCAGGCTGCGCAGAGCAACAACCAACGCCGCCAACATAGCAACAGTAGTGGGCGCGTGGCAGCTATTCTGGAGGTCGTTATTTTCGAATGGGGGGGTAGTTTGCAATTGGGTCACCACGGTGATGTAGGGCGATTGAGGTATTCCCAACGACAAACGTGTAGAACGTGTCTGCAGGATGGCGCTTCATTTTCCCACCTGGGTTTAGTCGCCCCGATAGGTTGCTTTTTGGTGTTCTCAGAACTTTGGTCGCCCAGAAAAAAGATGCTGATGGTGCTGATGGTGGGAGGCTGAGCTTGCCGCTAAGTACACCAGCCATTCGGGACTCGATGATGCCGGATGGCTAGGCAAGTATCAACACCAAGAATACTTCCGACGATGATGTATATAATGAGAGGCTGTTCCTGCTTCAATGATTTCCTCATCATCATCAAGCAACAGTACATTCTCAACAACTCTAATTCCCTCTCTTCCCTATCTCCTTTTCTTTTTTCCTATATTTTGGGTTAATAGAATTTCCTATTTCTCATCTCCTACTTTTGCATTTTCTACTCTACACTCATCACCACCACTTTAATACCCACTCTCAACCAACCACCCAACCAACACAAGCCTAAACAAAATGGTCGCCTACGCCGCTCTTCTCACCCTCACCACCACCCTCCTCGCCTCGCTCACAACAGCCGCCCCTTGCCACTGCGGCGAGGGAAACCAACAAGACAACACCTACAACAGCCCTCCTCTGCCTGCACAGACAGGAGCCATCAAGCGCATAACCGTGGGCTCCACGACCGCCAACAACGGTCTCTCCTTCGAGCCCGAAAACGTCCGCGCCGCAAAAGGCGACATCCTCGAATTCCACTTCCTCCCCAAGAACCACACCATCGTGCAATCCTCCTTCGACAAGCCCTGTGTGCCTCTCGAAGGTGGCAAGGGGGTCTTCTCGGGCTTCAACTTCGCCACGAAGGAAGGGGAGGCGAAGAATGTGTTCCGTGTCGAGGTGACGGACGACACGAAGCCCATGTGGTTGTATTGCAGTCAGGGAAATCATTGCCAGAAGGGGATGAGCATGGTGGTGAATCAGCCTGAGGGTAACGGAGAGAAGACATTGGCGAAGTACAAGGAGGCGTCCGTGGGGACAAAGACGGCCCAGCCGAGCGAGAACCCGACGGCTTCGCAGGGTGGAGAGATCAAAGTGAATGACTTCAAGGGTTAAGAGATGGGGATCACAATGGGTAGTGCTGAGGGGGCCGGGAAAGTGGGCACAGTGGGTGGGTTGTTTGTTTGAATTCGGGGCTAGTGTTTGTTCTTCTGGCATCTTGCATAGCATGGCGTTTCGCATTCATTGCATATCTTCTGTAGTAGCATAGTACTCCGCATTTGAATATTTGTAATTAAAATTTATCACACTCACTGCCATATACGATCCCATTGAGAGTGCCTAAAAGCATTCGTTGGCCCCTGAACCCATCAACTGAAAGAAATATAATCTTCCTTCGAAATGCATATTTCGCGCGAGGTGTTGGACACCAGACTGGAGAAATCCGAAAAAAAGGGGGGAAACGATGTCAAAGGTGCAAGGGAAGACTACATGAGCACATAAGGGCTGGAAAAATGATATGATATATGGCCATTGTTATACACTGTGACTAGTTCGGAGGCATTCCCGTTTCCATGTCCCTCGTCTGCACGAACGATGCTTCTGTTTTGTCCGTCAAGCCTAGCTGGTCTTTTGCACTTAAAAATCCTCCGTCCTGTCCTTTATGCAAAATTTACATCCGTTGCTGCTCTTCTATCCTCAGTCAATGAATTGCTCATCCCACTCTGTTTGACGCTTTTATCCACCGCCCCAACCTTCCTCCTACTCTCAACCAAAGCCTTAATCAACGCAACCACGACATCCCTGCCCATTTCTATCCTCTCCGAACTCCAGCTCAAATCAGGTACATGCAAAAACACGACCGGCCGCTCCTCTTCCCGGATCGAATAAAAGTGTGCCAGGGAATTCCAGTACATGAACCCGCACAAGAAATTCCCGGCATCTGAACTAAGTCGTACATCCGGCGGAGGCAGGGCTGGTTCAAAATTGAAGGGCTCGTTACAGGGCTTTATCAAAAAACTTTTCCATCGCTCCAGCACGTCCGTTGTATCGAAACTCGTCTCTAGCACAGGTGGATATCGTTCTGCTGGAAACAGTGATTCGGCGTCCTCGTCGCTGAAGATGAGGCCATCGACGTCCTTGATCTTGTCGTAGCCGCGACTGTGGGAACCTATTTCCAGGGCGAAAAAGCGGCGGCTAGCCGCCAATCCTATGTGCACGATGATTGATGGAACAGGTACTTGGGGGTTCGTTGGCGGGAGGAGAGTAGGGCCTAAAGAGGTAACAGTGTTGTAGGCGACACGGACGGGCTCATGATGCACGTAGATGTGAATAGGCGTTGGGTTGGTCTCATCCGCGGGGATAATGGCAGGGAGGCGTGAGGCGATTTCCCACGAGGTGTTTATCGGAAATTGGGCAAGGAATGGCTAGTTGGACTTGTCAGTATATTGGAACGAGAGTAGTGAGGATGTCATGATCTTCCAGCTAAATTGATATGATGTAAGGAATAGGTTCCTAAAAACCTTCATGGAATGGGCAGCCCGAACAAAATTAACAATGTTTAGGGAATGAAACAGTTAATGAAGGGGAAAATGGAGGATAATGACTGTAACGTCCGGAGGTACTGCTAACGGTGGAGGTGAAATGGCACTGCCATAGTTTACCTACCCCAAATCCAGTGACCAGCACTGTTACAGGCTCTTCGGACTGTTTTCTTGGAGGTTGCCGCTGGACGGATTCCTTGTCCGTGCGCTCCATACGTGGCATTTCCGTTCGTCAAGATAGTAGTCTCGAAATCTACACCAGACCAATTGCACGTAGCTCACGTGAGACCAGTATCATAGAGGCACTATCTTAACTTGTCAGCCTGGTGTTAAGGTCAGGATCTGAATTGCAAGCCTGCAATGCAAACTTCACTGGAATGGCTCCTCAAGTGCGGTTATGTACTATGACGTCACAGAGGTGGAGATGTGAAAGAGAAGGGGATAAAATCACACAAAGAGGAAACATTACGGGGTAAAGGGACTCACAATTGATGTTGTATATAAGAATGTGGATGGTGTCTTGGGGATGCTTTGGTCGGAAGGTGCCGGAAAGCTTGAGGTCCAGTGGTGCATTGGGATGGCGCGACCTTGGCGGCATTGCCACCACCATTACTTAGACCTAATGGAGCCTTCCTCGTCTGGTGATTAAGAAGATATTGCGTGAGCCTCGTGACTTCCAAGGTTGAATCAAGGGCATCAACCCGTAGTGAGGAATTTCAGGAGCCGAGGTCACCCATTGCAAAGGCGCCCAACCCACATGCCTCATGAATAACAGGGGTAGAGAGGCACCGCAGGCCAGCAACGAAACGATTGATCCCCACCAGCCCGGACCGGCCAAACAGAGCTAACAGTAAACACTTCCTCTCCATATCACGTTGCTCCATCAATCAATAACATCGTCCCTCAGCGCCCACACGGCCCACATGACCTCGTGCCATTTTGCGCGTACGGCGTTATGGTACATGGAATTGGTGAGAAATGTTTTGCACCCCTTGATCTTGCTTGCGGTCTCCATGCTGAGATCAAAGTCCACATACATGTCGTCGTAGTAGACGGCCGCGTAGACAGGGACCTCGTTCTTCGCCAACTGCTCCCAGTCGTACAATTTCGGCCAATCGCTCGCCTTAGCAAGCATCTCGCCTACCACTCGAAGTTTCCTGAGTTCTGGGTAGCATTCCAACATGAACGGGTAGATCATCTCTCCCGTGAACAGTATGGGCTCATCAGCCGACGGGTCAGGGTTGAACTCCGGATACTTCTGCATCATGCGGTGCGCAGACCAGTTGGATGCTTGGCCAGGGCCGGAGCAGTAAATTGGTTCATGAAGAAGGGCGTAGAGGACGTTCGAATCAAAGCTCTGGCATGCTTCGATAGCCATGATCGTAGGGGTGGTGACGTGGCCAAACTGTCGCAGATCTGTATCGGCTCGCAAAACGAGGTCGTGGACGGAGTCAATACCGCCTGTCTTTAGGTTAGACTCTCATTGAAAGTTCGGACTCAATTACTATACCATGGCCTCCAAACATCAAACCCAGCTGTAGGAACCGGCGAGGTGTCATATAACCCTCACCACCTTGAACGCGAACAGTAGTGTCACCATTTTGCCCGAGCGATCTGATAATCCTCTTGACACGCTCGACATCTTCAGGGAACTTCTGATAGTACTGTATGTTCCTCTGTTTGACTCGCCTGTACAGCCTCTCATAAACCTCATCGGGCTCGTCTCTTGCCGGTGGAAGTCCACCGAAGATGAATGCCTCTTTCACACCTTCGGGATAGAAGCTCAGATACGTCGTGCAGCAGAAGCCGCCAAAACTCTGACCCATGATGCTCCATTTCTTTTGATCTTCAGGGTACTCTGCCGTCAGTGCTTGGCGAATTGCTTCGCAGTCCTTGACGATGGAATCAGCGCGAAAGGATTTTAGGTAATTTGTTTGGACGTCCTCCGTTCCCCTGAGTTGGAGAGAAGCCCGGGATATTGCAGTCGACAAGCCGGTACCTCTCTGATCTAAACAAAGCACTTGATACCCTTTTTCAAGGAGGCTGTCTGTGAATCTGAAATCCTG
Organism: Westerdykella sp. P71; assembly: GCA_019022765.1. Classification (NCBI taxonomy): domain Eukaryota; kingdom Fungi; phylum Ascomycota; class Dothideomycetes; order Pleosporales; family Sporormiaceae; genus Westerdykella; species Westerdykella sp. P71. Next base: position 72,387 of record JAFHBW010000066.1, read on the forward strand.
AGCTTGCCCGCATTGGAAACCGGGTCCACCTTGAAGGTAAACAATCCAGGGAGGTTGGGCTTTGGGATCCTCTGGTTTTTCCGCGGCAGGCTTCTCGAACTTCCGGGCTGAGCGGGCAAAAAGTTCAATGGTACCTGAAGCAGGATTCGAGTAGTCCCGTGGTACTTGGAAGAAATGCTCTGTAATCCTGAGCTTGCCTAGGATAATAGTGAGCCAAACTCTTCGAACTGGCCCACGGTATGCATACCTGGAACCAGATGGCTCCTCTGTTCAAGGATCTTGGCGGCCTGAATCATGGCGCTATAGCTAGTAGTTGCAGTGGGTGCAGGACAACTTCTCCAGGCTGTGGAATTGCCGGGTGTGAATATAAAAACAACGATTGGTTGACCCCTGTTGGAATTGGGGCAATGAAGGCGCGTTTATAATAACTGACTCCTGTCGGAATAATATGCCCCTGGTTATTGTTTGTGTAAGCGGAAGCGGTGGAGTTCCGAAGTTATCGTCGCAGACCTTGGTGCAATTACCCCTGTTGAACCCCTGCGCCTCTGGTGTGGCTGTGCTTTTCCCTGTGGCTGAATCCCACTCCGAACAAAGTCAATCTCTATGCATCGATGTCACCAGCACTGGAATGGGGAATAACATCGTCTCTCTTGAAATGTCCGTTCAGTCCCAGTCGAACTTACGGTGATTCTCATAAGTCTATCATTCTGTTTCTCAACCTTCATTTACAGAACTCTTGACGTTCACCAAGTCGGAACGCGGGGTACGGGTCAGAATTTTGCAATCTGCGCGTCGTTGACCACCTCCGAATTGCGCTTTAAATTGGGCAAATCAAAATCGAATAAGTGGAAGTTTCAGTATAACAGGAAGTAAACATGGCCAAAGACAAAAAGAAAGCATCCTCCAAAGCAGCCGTCAAAGCGGCCAAAGCTGCCAAGCAAGAAAAGAAGGCCGGGAAGAAAGACAAAAAGCTCTCCTCCAAAAACAAGGACGTGGACTCAGATACCGAATCCGTGGACCTCGACGCTGTTCTTGCGCAGTATGCTAAGGAACAAGAGCAATATCATGCCATCACCGAAGTACCCTCGGAACCGCCGTCGGCCAGGACATCCGCCACCATCATAGGGAACCCAGCGAATGAAAATGAGCTTTTCTTGTATGGCGGGGAGTACTTTAACGGCGCCACCGCGCAATTCTACAACGACTTGTTTGTCTACAACGTCAAACAGGATTCGTGGAAGAAGGTCACCAGTCCGAATTCGCCGCTGCCACGGTCAGGACATGCGTGGTGCAGGGCGGGAAATACGAAAGATATCTATCTGTTTGGTGGCGAGTTCTCCTCTCCCAAGCAAGGGACATTCTACCATTACAATGATTTTTGGAAACTCGATCCGGTGACCCGGGAGTGGACGAGGATTGAAGGGAAAGGCAAGACTGCTGGTCCTCCGGCGAGGAGTGGACATCGTATGGTCGGGTTTAAGCAGTATATACTCCTCTTCGGTGGGTTTCAAGATACTTCTGCCACGACGAAATACCTGAACGACATATGGGTATATGACTGCGTCAATTTCGCATGGCACGCGCCGAAACTGCAGTCTGCCAGGGCGGTGCCAGATGCGCGGTCAAGCTTCACCTTTCTTCCGCATGACCAGGGTGCAGTACTATACGGCGGCTACTCGCGAGTCAAAGCGACCGCTGCGATGAACAAGCAACAACAGCAGCGGGGCAAGAAAAGTGGCGGAGGAGGAGGAGGTAGTAGTTCACGAGTCGTTCTGAAACCAAAGGTCCACGAAGACACATGGTTCCTGCGCATCACGCCTCCCGCCTCAGATGCCCCGTCTACCACACTTCCAACCGTGTCGTGGGAACGACGAAAGAGGCCGGCAAACCCCCCCAACCCGCCTCGCGCAGGGGCTACGATGGCGTTCCACAAGGGGAGAGGAATCATGTTTGGTGGCGTCCATGATGTTGAAGAGAGCGAGGAAGGCATCGATTCCGAGTTCTTCAATCAGCTTTTTGTGTGGAACATCGAGAGGAACAGGTATATGCCTTTAAGTCTCCGCCGGCCAAAAGCAAATGCGAACAAGCGGGCTGCACAACAAGCGAATATTAGTCGGCGTGAACGCGCGAGAGCAGATGAAGAGGAACTTCTCGCCAATCTGAAAGCCTTGGAGATGAAGGCTGGTGGTGGTGCTGCCCGGGATGAGGATGACGTTACAGAAGCTGTATCCAAAGATGAAGACGACGAGAAAGATGATACGAGACCAGAAAAGCCTCGCCTCTATGAGTTCCCGCACCCTCGCTTCAACGCAGCTCTGGCTGTGCAAGGGGACATGCTCTACATATATGGCGGTACTTTCGAAAAGGGTGATCGGGAATTCACCTTCGACGAGCTGTGGTCTCTGAATCTGAATCATCTTGACGGCGTCATGGAAATCTTCAAGCGTGAATTGGAGGACTGGCAAGGCAGCGAGGACGAAGCGGACTCTGATGAGGAGGAGGACGAGGAAGAAGAAGGATCGGAAGACGAAGATCAAGAAGAAGACAAGACTGATGTACAGTCTACATCTACAGCACCCACAAGCGTGTCCGGAAAAGAGACCGTTGATGAAGACATCGGCACCACGGAAGAAATTTCCGCCCTCACAGACACATTGCCACACCCGAGGCCCTTCGAGAGCTTGCGCGATTTCTATGCGCGCACGTCCGAGCAGTGGCAAAACATTATTGTGGATGAGCTTAGCAAAACCGCTAAAGGGGCAGAGAAGACACCGAAGGAGATCAAGAAGCTGGCGTTCGATAGGGCCGAAGAGAAGTGGTGGGATTGCAGGGAGGAGATCAGAGCATTGGAGGATGAGCAGGAGGCTGCAGGTATCGGGGAAGTAGTCAGCTTGGCCGATAAGGCTGGTGGAGATGGAACTGGGGCAGGGAGGCGGAGATAGCCCACGCAGTTGGAGGTGGTTAGGGTGACATATGAAACCTCCATATAACACTACTATCCTACGTGATCTTCTCAATAACTTCTGCTACCCAGTCCGTCTGCACAGCACTAACTCCCCTCGCCCAAGCCTTCCCCGTAAACACAAACTCTGTGAAAACAATGGCCTCCGTCTTCCGTCCAAACAACACCGAGCTTGGATGTATAGCCACGGTCTGATTGCCCATGAGAGTTTTATAGCTCCCATCCGGCATTAATCGTGCCGTATTCGCCATGAACCCACGAAGCAGGCATTGAAGAATCGACTTGGTATGTTCTTCGGATGGAGCAGTAGTGGATGGGTCTGCTGAAGAAGAAGCAGGAACCATAGAGCTCTTCTTGCATAGTTCGAGGAGCTGCTTGCGGATATTGAGGACGTTCTGCATGGCCCGGTGTGATACAAAGTGCTTCGCGCACCACGCCTTTCGATCCGAATGTTCTTCTGCGTAACGCTGCACCGTCGCAAGAAGCGTCATATGATCTCCCGAACGTCTATAGAGTTCGCGCCGAGCCGCCTCGGCTTCCTCTTTTCGCTCCTCGGTGACGAGGTTTAGGAAGATGTTTTCAACGCTCAATGAAGCGATGATGTCAACCACATCCAAGAGGCAATCTCGCTCTGGACTCGCCGCCTCGATCAGCACGCGGCTCAATGTAGGCGTAAGCGGGAAGTTGGCCATTCTGATACCATCTTCGGTTATATGACCGTCCTCTGAGAGTGCACCTAGACGGAAGAGCAAGATTAGAGCCTTCCCCAGGGCTTCGCGTGGCGGTGGATCGAGAAAAGGGAAATTGATGACATCTTGAACTCCTCGTGCCTTCATGGTGAGAATTGCATGGCTGAGGTCGCATCTTAAAATTTCAGGTGTGGTTCTCTCCTCTAGCTCATTGTAACCTTCTTCCGTATACAGCCTGTAGCATTGCCCGGGGGCTTCTCGACCTGCACGACCCTTGCGTTGGATGGCGGCAGACTTTGATATTGGCTTCACGAGGAGAGATTCTAGGCCAAGGCGATTTCTGAATTGTTTGATCTTGGATTTGCCGCAGTCAATCACATATCTTACACCTGGAACTGTGACCGATGTCTCAGCTATGTTGGTTGAGAGGATGACTTTACGTGTGCGATGAGGGGTGGGTGTGAAGATGAGCTGTTGCGCGTGCTGGGGCAGAGCAGCGAAGAGAGGCAGCGCAAGAAGCTACCAAGCGTTAGCGGAGACCGCATGTACGTAGGAAGTTATTGTTACATACTTTCGGAACATCCTTCTCCATTCCCTTCGCATATTCATTGACCAACTTTTCCAAACTTTCGATCGTATCTTGGCCTGTGAGGAATACCAGAATGTCGCCGGGTAAGGGCTCCTTGTAATGGATTTGGAAGATGAGCTTCAGAGCAGATTCTATCCAGTCCTGCGTCGGCTCAGGGAGATAGACGGTTTTCACGGGAAACTGCCGTCCTTCAATGTAGCATGTCGATATTCGGGTATCCTTCTCCTGATGTGTGCCGTTCACTCTTGAGGAAGAACCTGATCCTAGTATCTTTGGGATGTCCTCGGTCTTAAAACCCTCATCGAAGAATTGCACCAGCCCTTCTACATCTGCCGTGGCGCTCATGACCACGACCTTTAGTGGCCGTTTCCTCTTCTTCAGTCTGCCATTTTCCATGTCGGACAGAAGATTCCTCAGGAATCCCAAAATCAGATCGACGTTAATGCTCCTCTCGTGGACTTCGTCCACCACTATCGCACTATACTGCTCCATCTCGGGATCTCGGAGGATTTCTTGGAGCAGCATACCCTCAGTCAAAAACTTGATCCTAGTATGAGGCCCTGTTGCATTATCAAACCGCACGCTGTAGCCAACTTTAACCCCCGGACCGCCTTGACGTCCAAACGGGCAACCCATCTCCTCGGCCACTCGCCGTGCCAAAGAAATAGCAGCCACTCGCCGAGGCTGGGTGACGGCAATGCACTTCTGACACCAAGGCTCTGATAACAGGAACTGCGGCACTTGTGTCGATTTTCCCGATCCGGTTTCACCAGTCAAGACTAGAACATTGTTCTTCCGAAGAGCGGCACGCATGGACTCGGCATGGGGCCATATCGGAAGAGCCTTCCTGGTCTCGAGTAAAGGGTTTTGCTTCCGTCCTTTCAGAATTCCATTTGAAATTGGCTTCCAGGTAGGAGTGCTGGTAGGTTCTGATCTGATTCTCTTTTCCGGATGCTCTTTTGCCTTCAATACAACGTCCGGCTCCATCGGCTCCATCGGCTCCGTCGATTTTGCGGTCACGGATGGCTTCTCGTTCGTCACGCGTGCTGCTGTCCGGTTCTTGCTCGTGGGCTCCTGGACGGGTGACCCATCGCGGGCTCGTTTCGTTCCCCTACTCGGCTCAAGAGGGTTTCCTTCGTTGGTAGCTCCGCTGACATAGGCGTCCACAATGGCCGCTAGAGCATTTTGTTGTTTGTTTTTCCGCTTCGACATTCTTGTGGCTAGACGAGCGGGTGTCCTTCAGTGGCTTGGGTGTTTTGGCGTTACACGATTGAGAGGAAAAGTCTGACCTGAGCCACTTCTTGTACAGCAGGTAGACGTAGAAGCTAAACCTTCTGAAGGATATGCACAACGCCCTATTTACCCCCGACAGGGATTAAGCAGTAGAAATCTACAAGGCGGAGTAGCACTAGCACTTCTTCTTGTGATCTTGGTGGGCGTGTTGCAAAGTTGATGTCTGGATGTTGAAAATCATTATCGATAAGGACAGCGCTAATCACTATTCAGGTTAGCTTCCGCTCGGGAAAGGTTGCTCCGAAGTCCTTCCGAGCATCTTACGACTGCAGCTGTTGCAACCGTTTTCAACTGATGATATAAAACAAAAAATTGAACATAGTTAAAGGGTTCAATCTCTAGTCTATTGATAGCCACTTATGCCATAGAACGCGCAGAAGAATTCAGCGGTGGTTCTCTCCAGTCCACAATACTCTGGAAGATCTTTGTCCTCAACCGAAAAGGGAAAAAGGGGGTATTGATATTGGCTACCTGCAGCTGTCTTCGTTGAGAAAAGAAACTCACACAAGCGTTCCGTGATCCCACCAAGCAAACTCCTAAAACCCAAACTTGCTCTTCACCGCCCCCATAACGAAACCCCTCTTCTGCTTATTCACAAACTTACTCACATCTTCGGCCCACCCCTGGCTATTTCGCTCGAGATTCTGCATATTATCGCCTACGAGATTCAGTTTCTCCGTGCGCTCGTTGAGCTGCCGAGACGCCCAAGCACCCCATGTCTCTTGTGACTGTCCCGCTGCCGCTGTCGAGGAGGAAGGCCCTGGCGTAGCTGTGCCACGCCCTTCGCGCCGGCGTTGTTCATCATCTGCGCGGGCTTGGGCGAGCATGCGTTTGGAAGGGGGTCGATCAGGTCCACCGACTAAAGAAGCTCGTCAGCCAGATGCCATAGCGTCCAAGTGATGTGGTATAGCGAAGAAGATATGAAGGGGCCACTTACTTAGCAAATCCATATCGGCAGGGGTCACATATTGTGTCCCACTGATCCACTGCAGGTTCGAGATTGTTGGCCGGGGAGGTATCATCAGCTCGGGATTAATCAACGTATCCCTCGTGCGGCTCGGTTCCAACCCTGTGCCAAACACATTCAAAAGCGCCATCTCTGCGGGCCCTTTCCAGCCAAAGATGTCGCCGGTGCTAGTGATAACAGCCTCTGAGAACCGTCGGATGTCGAGAATATGGTCTACTTTCACGGAGCCAATTTCTTTTAGGGCAGGCAGCGAGTAACCTCTCGCATGGCCGTCACCGAACAGACCGAGGAGTGCATATCCCAGATCTTGATAGCGGACCACGCTGGCGGAGTCACAAAGGAACTCGTCCCAGGATTTGGGCGCTCCTTTGTTGGTTGCAGGTTTGAACAGGCGAACTCCTGAGGCGGTGACAGCAAGGAGGACACCATTGACTTTGGTTCCGGTGCGCAGTCCTGCTACAGCGGAGCCAGTTGCATAGGTTGGTTGACCGGACTCCGCGTGAAGCGGGCAGATGTTGACGACACGATCATCGAGTGTGACAGCTCCCGCGAAGCTGACAGAGTGCCTTCCGCTCTGGTCTGGAAGGATCTTGAAAGTGGCCAGATGGCCCAGATTCGTACCAACGTGAAGCAGGATGCTGGAATAGTCGTCCCCATCTACAGTCATGACGCTAAACTCCATAGCCGTTGGCCATTCTGGCCTTGCAGTAATGGTGGAACTTCGTCTGAAACTTGCCCGCTTGTCGGCTTTGGCAAAGTCGTGTACATGAGCGCTGTAGATCACCGCCGGTCCCCGCAAATCAATGACGGAGAAGCTTCCACCTTCGAACCCCGCAGCCACAAATCCAACGTCCGAGTGTTTTAGAGCCGTTATGGGTCCACTGCCCTCCTCTGTGAGTAGTGTGAATGGAAGCAAGCCTTCTTTGACTGTGATTTCAGCCCGATCCAAGATGTTGGTGAGGCCCTTCGGCGAATTGGGGGCGAATGGAACATCCTCTCCGACGTGATTGTTGTTTCCCCATCGGAAAATGACGACCTCCCCTGTTTTTAGTCCCACTGACAGCTCCGCAGATGCTCCTGCGAATGATGTTTTGACGACCTCAACTGGTTCTTGTCTCCCCACGGCCCGACTGACATCGATTTGGAGCAACGCGTCGTTTTCTATCTCGTCCCCATGGCCTGCATCCCACAACCTTACCGTTCCGTCCGCGTGAGCAGTCTGAACTACATTGCGATGCTCAAACCTTTTGAGTGGGTAGTTCGCTTCCGCGCCACCGGTTAAGAACAGTGGTCCATGCTGTCGTTTCTCCGTCATACCTAGCCACCTTGTCCGTTCGATCGGTGCTAGATTGCTGTATTGCACAAAAGGGTGAATCAGAGTCATGGAGAGATGCAACTGATTCGTCGGTGTTATGGGTATACCGCTGGGGAGACTGAGGGTAATGATCTCGCCGGAAGCCAGCACCGCAATTACTGCGATAGGATCTTGAGCCCCTGCGAAGTGTGGGGAAGAACGGGGTATGAGGCAGAGGTCTACAACTTCCGTGCCAGGAGGACAAGGGAGAATCCTCTGTCGCTTCGGTTGCTCGAAGTGGTCACTGAGGATTTGCCAGGACGATGTATTGTACACAGGCGTACGACCGAGTTCAAAGAAAGTCAATGACTTGGTGGCGAGATTAGACGGAGTCCCCCCTGCTATGAGAATGCCGGTATCGTCAGGGTCTTGTTTAGCGCACCAAACAATGCGAAAGATGGGAGACTTGATTACGAATGTCCCAGGCGCTGCGCCAGGACTCATCATACCGGGGCCGGGCTTGTCGATGTTGGTCTCCTGCAGAGTTCGAGCTTGTACAATTCGACCATCCTTGGGATCCCAAATGACGATACTGCTATCTTCATGCCCGGTGGCAATGAAAGTACCTGTCGGATGCCAGACTGCCTGAGTAAGTGGCGGGCTTCTCTCTTTGTGCATGGACGCAGGGTCAGCATCTCCTCCAGGAGCTCCTCTGGGAAGCACATATTCAAAGAACTTGGTGGGCACGTTCTGCTTGAATGAGTAGATTACGGCACCGGCGTTGTACCCGATCAACAGTTTGCCAATGTCTCGAGGATGGAAAGCGAGGCTGACGACAGACGTCAATCTTGAGCGTGGATACTGCTCTCTCCAAAGGTTCGGGATCTTGAACGGCGCAAGATGCTCGCGGTCCAGGTCGTATGCCAGAACCTCCCCTGAAACGATACGTCAGCCATGGGTGGTGGAGGCTGAGCACATATCCAAACGTACCAGTCTGAGTCCCTAGTAGAGCATAATCTAGCGTGGGATCGCTATGTAGCGCTGAGATCTTGCCCGGCGGCGAATGGGCATTCAGCAGACGCTTGGTCTCGAGCGAAAAGACGCAGAGATCATTTCTGGAGTCGACGCAGAGAAGCTTCTCTGCGCAGAACTGTAAAGTCTTGACAGAGGCACGATGCGGCAATTCAAGGACGACCTCCACGCGCTTCTGGCCAAAGACATAGATTTGACCAGGTCCAAACTTGCTCTCATTTGTACCGACGGCGATCAGAGATTGCACGGGATCGTAGGCTATCTTGGACACTTGGCTGTTCAGGCCGTATGCGTTGATCTGGCTTCTTGATCAGCCACCGGAATCATCAACTATGTTCGGCGTTGCATTAAGCATCCCACCTACCCAATCAAGAACGAAGAGATCGGGCCCTAAGCCGGCAGAGAGATCGGTGTGCACGCCAGCCTGTTTTCCTCGAAGAAGATGAGCCATGGCGATAGGTCGTGTCTCAGGCACCTCATGTCTTTGTTGGTGGTGGAGTACTGCATGCCTCTTCCAGAGACGCGTAGCCTGGAGTTCATGACGTACGCGGGGCAACTTTAAGCGAGTATCACGTGCCGATGCTTTAGATTTTGTTAGTCATCTTATGCAGGAGATGGTTTCGACAGAGCTATTGCTTTGAATTAATCTGTGCTCGTTCCTGGAGCCTAAACACAATCATCATCATTTTGATCGCTCAGAACCGACGGAACCTCCCTGGGCTTGAGTCTGGTCACCCCATGACAATTCATACTAATACACAATACCACAGGAGACACCGAACGCTAACATCCTGCCATTAACGACCGAGAACACATACGCATCTAATGCTGTATCCAAACGCCGTCTTCAAAAGCAACGCCAAACAACATAAACCATACGCCGTAACCATATCGGTCTTGCTACACGGCTGATGAAAAAGAGGCCTCTACTGGGTCACCATTGGAGCTCCGTTCGAGGGCGGTTGGCTCCCGTACTGAGGAGTAGGTGGCTGTGGCGTGCCCGAACCGTGCCTGTGGAAGGTATTCTGAGCTGCCAACCGCGCCTGTGACTGCGTCGCATACTGTGCTTGCTGCCTGTCGAGCATCATCTGCTGATGATTAGCACCCATGCCGTTGTACGTCCCGGCTGGGGCAGCAGAAGGAGTAGAGGGCTGTGGGGTTGCATACTGCGATGCAGCAGCTCCCGCTTGCGGATAGTAGCTGCTGCGCGCCGCGCCACTTGCCGCCGGCGTACCGTAGCTAGCCCGAGAGGCATGATAGTTTGCCTGGCCGACGGACGGGCTGGGTTTCATGGGTGAACCGGTACGTGCGCTGGGGTTGGCATTGCCAACATACGCCCCTGCCCCTCCCTGCATATATGTTCCATTCTGCGGGCGCTGATAATAACCATTCTGCACCTGTTGCGGGGCATATCGGCTTGACTGAGGTTGGGGCGTGGACTGGTAGTATCTCTGCGCAGGACCCGTACTATAGCTGGGCGCTGGACCAGCCGGCGGTCGCTGAGCATAGTATTGGCCAGTTGGGGCTTGCCCATAAGCAGGTTTGGGTGTCTGTTGTCCGTACTGGCCAACGTTGTATGTCGGTTTGGGTGTACTGGCACTGTAGGACACTCCCTGGCTCGGGTACGACTGAGGAGCACCGGCGGACGATCGTGAATAGTGTACAGATGGCGAACGGTGTGCAGTCGTCTGCTGTTGGGGGTAATAGGAATGAGCGGACTGCGCTGGACGAGCCACGGCGGTGTGCGGTGTCGAGGAAGGCCGTGCATACTGAGAGCTGGACCCAGGGTAATGTGTTGAAGACCCCGTAGAGGCCATCCGCGTGAGCGAAGGGGTGCCGGCAGCAACTGGGCGACGCGTGAGCTGATCCTCCTCCAACACACCCTTGTGGTCATCCGTTTCGATGATAAGCGTTCTACTGATGTTGAGCTCATCTAGTTGATCCCCGTTCAACTTAGCAACAGCATACGGAGGGAGCTGTGCGACCATGATAGTCAGTTGTGATTTCAGCATGTGGTATATGTCGAACTCTTGGGACGACGGAGCAGATGGATTGCCTGCTAGGGAGGCGAGAGCGGAGTTTTGCACTCCTGGGGTACGAGAATTGGTCGCGAGCGAGGAGTTGCGAATACGTTGGTAGGACGCCAGCGTGTCAATGAGTTCAGATATCTCTTGCAGCAAGTCGTCGGTGGTTTTTTCCATCTCCGATTTTGCCAAGCCTTCAAATGGATCCTGCTCAACCGGAATGAAGCTTTCTACTGCATCTTTGAACGCGTCTTCTTCATCCGTCATACCATCCGCACCAACTTCAATGGCTTCGTCCGCAGAGAGCAGGAGAGGATCTATGGGGAAAGTTTCCCGAAAGCGCTTTTCTCCCACCTTATGCCACCATACCATGTTCTTCGTCTCTTCGGGGACGACGGCCATGGAGTCATCCTTGCTAGGGGCAAAGCTTGAAAATGCGCTCCGGAAAAGTGCATCCTCTTTCGCTTTCTGCACTGCAGCCAGCGTAGCCTCAGATGGGGGAAGTTGGGCTTCACCCGTGCTGAGTGCACGCTGACGACTCTTTTGCTTCGCCGTAGGTGAAGTCGGATCTTTGGGCATGTCCACACCCCCGTAACCTAGCCAATGGCCTGTAGCCAGTGTTTGATTGGAGAATGTACGGGCATTAGTGCGTGTTGGAGAGGCTGAGTCCTGGGGGGCAAATGTAATCGTATTTCCTCTGCCCGTTTGCGGCTTCGCCAGTTTGGGGGGACTCAATTGCGGTATGTGTGCAGGCGGCGGAAATATCTCACTGAACGTTTTATTCTTAGCCTTCTTATCGTCTTCCGGCAGCGGGAACACTTCTGTCGTGGAAATGATGTTCGGCAAAGCGGACTCATTCAGCGGGAGAGTGACCTTCACGGGCGTATCCAAGCCAGCCGTGGTCCTCTTCCCAGCTGGGAAGACGCTAACCGGCTGCTGTAGACTGGAAAACAGCTGTTTAGGTCCTTGTGCAGTGCCATAGAGAGTCAAAGCCACTCGACTTTCGGACGTGTCTTCGTCTTGAGATGGCTCAGATTTTACTTCTCCGATGATAGCGGCATCGCCGGTTGCGCTATCGCCTGGTTGCCCTTTTCCCGTAACCCCATCTCTCCGCGCTTCCTCTCTTGTTACCAGAGTTTTTGCGACTTTGCGGAATGCGAGGATGTTTGCCCGAAGCTTCGCTATCTCAGGTGTCAATTGTATCGAGGAAGTTTCGTCGGCATCAAAACGGGAGAGAACAGCTGACACCGCTGCTTCTACGTCTTTGTGGAAGAGTTCAAGAGTGGTGTACGAGGACGCCTTAACCAGATCCGCGATTGCGACAGGCGTCAACTTCGTGCGTTTCGCATCAGACTCGCCGGATTCAGTCCTTTGCGTTGAAGAGACAATCGGCTGTTTGAGAATGGAGGGTTGAGTATCGTAACTGTGACTGGAGTGAGCAAATCCCGGATATGTGGACAACCAAACAACGAGGAAGGGTAATTTACCTCTCGAGCACCGACATAATGTCTTCAAGGGCTTTGTGCTTCAAACTGGGGTCGTCGGACAGCACATTGCCATACGCAGGAGACGCGCCATTGGCGACTGGAGCAATTCTTTCCGCATCGGACCGCTTTCGCTTTGCGGAACTGGGCGAGGAAGAGGAGTCCTGCGCAGGAGGCGTCAGGGTGCCGTTAGCAGCAGCCATCCTGTATCAAATGATTGACGGCGGCGAACGAAATGCGGCGTCGAGATGTGGGGGTTGCAACGCGCGAGGGACGTAGGCCAACCGTTGCTTTGGCGTGGCAGTCGTGGTGGTGCTTTTCACGGCGGCGTCGCTGCACCACGAAGCGGCGGAGGTAGAAGATAGGTCGCAGACAGCGACCTGGATGAGTGCAGTGCAGGCTCTTCCAGACGACGGGCGCGCTACGGAGAGGGCGGAGGTCCGGCGCGATGGCAGAGGGTTGCCCAGGTCGGTTGCAGTGAAGTCTCGCGAGTCTGGCGGGAACGCGATGCGAGGCCAGAGCCTGGGAGCAAGGGCTCATGCCAAGCCTTGAAAGAAAGCGCTAGCTGCAAACGATCTAGCGTCCTGGTCAAGGTTCTTGCGGATGGGAACCTCAACGGGAGAGAACTGTCTCCAAGATCGTAAATTTCGCGCGACGACTATCGCAGTCACACCGTCCGTTCGCCGTTCCTAACGCCGGGCAACGGCACATATCCTCTAAATGAATGCCCTGCATTAAATTCTTGGGCAGTTCAGGTAGATCGTGCCGCTCAATCGCCCTGGTTGGCAAATCTGTAACCGCATCCACTGCTACCGCTGACCCTCACTTATAGCGATATCCGCGATTTCATACCTGGGACAGAACCGAGATCCAGGCGCCATGGCCTCTCCCGACGAACCGCCGACCGTTCACAGCCGCAAGAGTTTTGCAATCCAATCCGGAACGCCTCTCACCCTTGCACGGAGTTTTCGATTCTTGCAATAATACATTGGATGCTCCTCAAGAGCTTGAGAGTGTCAACAATCCGCAGGATATCAAAGACGGAAGTCCCGATACGACATGGTGCTCTAAGTCGTCCGCCGTACTGCATGCTCTCGACAGATCCGCACAGGAACTCTACGTTGATCTCCCTACACGAGTCACTGATACTGCCCCGGATGCCAGACCTAAACCGGGCCCGACGTCAGAGACTGCATTATCGATCCGGGGTATTCTGACCCGATATTTGCTCAGTGCCACTGGGTGTGTGAGAGGATCACCGGAGAATCCTTTCAACTTATCGGCACACGAGGCGAAGTTCCTGGAAGGCGAAGGCTTCTCCCTGGACAATGTTTTGCAATGGGCTGCAAGCCTATCTGACACCGACTCCTTGTCCGCCGCCACAATATTTCGAGTAAAACAGCCCAAGGCCCCACTCTTCCTTCTTCTGCTTTTTCTCCGCCGCAGGCGTATCGGGCGTGCTGCCCTCAGTATTATGCTCCAGCACCTCGATATCAGATTGCGGCACGAACTTATAGGTTGGGAGGCTCTTGAAATCCTTATAACGCGGCTCCTTTGGCATGCACGCTTGATCTGGCCCGAGTGCATGCCTTGGATTGCCCATCTTTTCACCACTCAAGCAAACGAGCTGCTTGGGAGAGGAACAATTCACGAGCACGTTAGCTTGACGCGTTTTTGTAACAGGTTGCTCTTGCTTCTTTCAGATCCTGCCGGCTTGAACCCCATTAAATCGGCCGCATTCCAGCAGAAAGCCCAGTCCCAAGTGCTAAGCTTCATGGCTTCCCAGGACCCACCCATCATTGTAACAAGGACCGGCTTCCGCGCAACTATAAGAACCCAGCTGGCGCATGCAAAGACAGCGCAGGAACGCGATTGGGGTCAGCTAAAAGCCCCAAGTTGGCCACCATGGATCCGACAGCGAACGGCCATGGACGACGACAAAGATTACCTTTACGGTGCTTCCAGAGTGTCTCGCATCATACACCGTATGCACGAAGCTGGGTATGCAAGTGAGCCATGGGATCAGCTTGCACAAATGTATGCCGGATGGGACACCGACCTCAGTCCGACAATACAATCAAGAACGTTGTTGCACGGTATCCCCATGTCCCTTAAGAGGGGCGAACGATTCGATAGGCTTCTATGGGCTGCACGTGTGCGCACAACCCGGACTAGAAGAGAGGCATGGGCATGTTTCTTGGAGAGTGAGGCTTCGCGCACTGGCCCCTGTATTGAAGTGTATCTGGCTATGTTCGAGAAGCTGGTGTATCCGCCATCAGTTCGACAGACAAGAGATGGTAGTAAGCATGACGAATCTGCGGAAGCCCATGTGGTCCTACCAGGAGACGCTTTAGAGGTGTCACCCGAGCCACAGTCCGCCACCGACCTCGTCTACATTCGCGAGCAGGTCCCATCGTGGGAGCAGCTATTCTATCGGATGAGGGAACAAAGAATTCACCCTAAGCCAAGGGCGGTGGCCTTCCTCGTCGAGACCGCGCCCGACATCCACCTTGCGTTGGATGCATTGCGGCTGAGCATGGACGAGTTCCAGGGCAACTTGCGTCGACTGTTGGATGGCTCTATATTCCGTCAGGAAAGTTTAGGCCTCCCCGACTACTTTGTAACAGCTATCATCCGTACACTTTGCCGCTTTGGTCGTTTCGCGGATTATCCCCACTTCCACGACTTATCGTCTGGGATCGAGAACGAACGTCGACTCGAAGACGATCCATTTTACCGCGTTGTATATGCGTACAACCTTCTTGCCCATTTCCGGCCCCATTACGGACCACCCTGGAGAGCTTACTTGCACGCGCTGCTCTTTGCCCCGTGGGATACCCCTGATGACCGGAATTTGGCTCAGTATAGGCTTCTGTGCGGCATTCTGAGGCATATGCGCGAGGGTGGGATCGATCTGGACGAGGAGCACTTCAAGATGGTTTGCATCGCTCTACACAATGTCGCCATGGCAGATTTGGACAGTTCTGATTTACGGCACATCACTTCCGGAACCTCTTTTACGTCCGAATCCCACCGCATTCGCGCTTTGTTTCACGGTCTCTTCAGCGTCAATATGGATCCAACTACCCACCAACCTCCGGATTCGGTGAGCCCCGTTATCCCTCATGTGCCCGACCCAACTGTGCTCCATGCATATGTTCGTGCGCTTGGTGCGTTTAATGACTATGAAGGACTGTATTCCTTCATCACCTGGGCTGCCGACAACCGCCATGCCCTCTCGGCTCGCATGAATCTGCATCGCTCCGGAAGGGAGTCCATGTGGCTGGTGTTGATTGCCATCCGGGCTGGTTTGGAGGGAAAGTTGGGCAAGAGACCCGTCCGAGCGGCTGCAGAGCTTTTGCAGCTTGTCAAAACCCATGTTGAGTCGGTGGATGGTTGGGCCGGATGGCCATCTGACCAAGAGGTGGAGTTGTATTTGCAAGCGGGGAGAACGACAGGCCCCAAAGACTCCTACCGATCTACACCCGTTCACTGATCGCCTCCTTTATCGACTGGATATAGAGCAAAGATAGTGCATGACTTTGCGTCTCCTTCCCCTTGTACATACATTTTTGATGGATCGATACCCCAAAGACTATAGCATTTGAAACATAGAATTCCACAACTGAAAGTATTGGCTGAGAACTTATGGTTACGGTATGTTTTGTAACGATGTGATCAAGTCGATTCGTATGCTAGAGATGTCGAGAATATCCGTACCTGACCCAAGACTTGTACTGACGTTCAGCCAAGCCACAGATGTGGCCGGCCCCGCCATAACCTAGGGTACCGAGCCGGTGATCCAAAGCACTTCCACAACATTGCTTTCTGATCCTCACATTCACCACGAAGCGTCTCAACGCCCTGTTTTCTCAGTAACTGCCTGCGCGGACTTCGCCTCGAGTGCGTGATTCCCCGGCCGCGCGATGGAGGCGACGTCAGCGAGGATGGCGGCGAGAGACCGATATGGGGGAGGCTTTGGCGAAGCCCCGACCTCACAGCTGCAGCGATTCATATGTATGTCTACCAGTGAAGCTGGCAACACGCTCTGACTGGAAGCTGCGTAGTGAATGCATGCGATCCGCAGAACTTCGAGCCTAATCTTGCCTTGAATTTAGAGATCGCGGACCTCATCAACGCAAAGAAGGGTTCAGCGTAAGCGCAATCCCGAGCTTGACCATGGACTACCCTAATAGATGGCTATAGACCTCGAGAAGCAGCTGTCGCAATCGTCCACTATGTCAATCATCGCAACCCCAATGTGTCGCTTCTGGCACTGAATGTACGAAAAATCCCCGTGGCAGGCGAAGATACCCGCTCACCTTCGTATAGCTCCTTGACATCTGCGTCAAGAATTGCGGTTACCCCTTCCACCTCCAGATCAGCACGAAGGAATTTCTCAACGAGCTCGTTCGCCGATTTCCCGAGCGCCCACCAGTACATGCAAGCCGCGTACAGAACCGGATCCTGGAATTAATAGAGGAATGGCGGCAGACAATATGCCAGACGTCGCGGCACAAAGAGGACTTGGGTTTCATAAGGGACATGCACCGGTTATTGAGCTATAAGGGTTACATATTTCCGGAGATCCGGAAGGAGGATGCCGCTGTATTAAACCCAAGCGATGTGCGTCGGCGGGCCTTGTGTGCATATGGCAGGATACTGACCACGCTGTAGAACCTGCGATCAGCCGAGGAAATGGAGGAGGAGGAAAGAGAAGCTCAATCCGCAAAATTGCAAGAACTCATCCGGCGCGGCGGTCCACAAGACCTACAGGAGGCAAACAGGCTAATGAAGATCATGGCCGGCTACGATACGAGAAACAAGACGGACTGGCGCGCAAAGGCCGCGGAAGAGGTTGGCAAAGTACAGCAAAAGGCGAGGATATTAGAGGATATGCTACAATCACACAAACCAGGAGATCCCATCAAGGAGGGTGATGTCTTTCAGGTATCGTACAGGAGCTTGCTCTGCCAGGCTCTGCTGACGCCCATATAGGAACTTGCCAATGCTCTTCAAAGCGCACAGCCGAAGATACGAAAGATGTGCGAAGAAGAATCAGAAGACCATGAAGCCGTGGCAAAGTTGCTCGAGATCAACGACAGCATTCATCGGACAATCGAGAGATATAAGCTTTTTAAGAAAGGTGATTATGAAGCGGCAAATAAGATTCCAAAGGGAACATTAGGAAAGAGTGGGGCGGGTGTTACGAAAGGAGCTGATAACACTCTGAATCTGATCGACTTCGGTGAGCCTGAGCCTACACCCGCAGAAGCGGGATCAAGTTCAGGTACAGGCCAACCGGGTCAACCTGCGACGAAGGGCAATGCATTGGAAGACGACCTTCTCGGGCTGTCTCTGGGCACAGATACCTTTGGACAGACCGGCGGAATCTCATTAGGGTCCTCAAACGGTTCAGGTCAGTCTCCCTTACGGCTACGCCGGCGTTAGCAGGGGTGCACAGAATTCTTTGGCGCTGTATGTCCTCACCAGTACAGCACCACGAATTCTGTCCACCCCTGGTGGTATCACCTTTATCTGACATAGAACTCTAGTCCTTGGCTTATCAGGGGTACCAGTCCCGCAGAGTCAACAAGCGCCTGGGCCTCAGTCAATCAATGACATCTTCGCCGGACTTGGAACTGCTGGTGCCTCATCTCAAGTGTCCTCTCCTCGCCCCATGGCCACTCCTACATCCACCCAGCCCCCTCGTTCAACCCCGGATCCATTCGCGTCACTTACGTCGCAGGCACCACGCCAGGCCTCACCTTTCCAGTTTCAACAATCTATCAACCCGCAACCTTCGAGTAATGGCTCAGGCGCTGTCGACCTTCTTGGTGTAGGGAGTCCCGCTCCGCCGTCCAACCTAGCTCAAAGCAGTCCACCGGCACCCGGGCCTGTGGCCAACGATGACGACGAGTGGACGTTCACATCGGCCGTTCCAGACACTTCCAAAGAGCTCACCATCGTTAACACAAGCGTAAACATTGTCTTTACAGTATCTCGCGAATCAGACACGGTCCTTCTTATTCAGTCTCGAATATCGAATAATACCCCAACACCCATCACGGAGCTTACCTTCCAATCGGCGGTCTCCAAAGTATGTGCATTTCTCATGATCTCTACCGCATTATCTCCTTCACCTTGCTCCCGCGTTCTCATTGAGTCTTTCATGGTTTTGGTCAGACACTAGCTTACCACAACTCGCAGGCATACCGACAACAAATGTGGCCTCAATCTGGCGTTAGTCTAGGGCCCAACCAACGGTACGGTATTTCGCAGACCATTCGGATACACGGCGTACAGCGAGGTCAAGGAGCGGCAGTCAAGATGCGCTGGAAGCTGTCCTATTTGCTAGGTGGAACCAGGAGAGACGAGTCAGGCGAGATTGCGAGCCTGGGAGTATCATAGCATAGCCCCCTGTCTTTCCATTGTGATTTGTGGTTGAGCATTAGGACATTCAGACGTCGCTTGAGATACAGAATACGTCTCTCTAAGCAGAACTTGAAGCATTGCAAAGGAACAGTCATTAGATTACCTAGGTAACCGAAGAGAAGCATGGAAAATACGCAGTTATAACCTCACAGCCGGCATCGGCGGAACGGTTCATTTATGCGATCTGCCCAGGTGCGTTGGTAGTCCCGAACGTCTCGAGGCTTATTAATCACATTTCCTTATCGATAACAAACTCGCCCCAAATTGCCCCTCCGTTTCTACCTGCGCAGGTTCCTGAACATTAATTACTCCAGGGCTATTTGTGGCAGATGACAATATAGAATCCCTCTTTCAATCAAGATCTATCCTTCTTTCCAAATTTTTCACCCAGACCTTGAAAGAACCCGTTACCATCAGCATGGTCCGCCACAAGAAAGACTTCTCGAAATCCGGCAAAAAGTACTCAAACGCCCCTCGTCCCCGTGGTCCGCCCCGAAATGTCTCCAACGATCCCCTTGACGACACCGAAGTTGGCGATGCTTCCGCTCGGCCCAGTCGGCCCAGCTTCAAAGCTGCCTGCTGGGACTTGGGCCACTGCGATGCAAAGCGCTGCAGCGGGAAGAAGCTAATGCGCTTGGGCTTGCTGCGCGAGCTGCACATTGGACAGAAGCACGCTGGCATTGTGGTGTCGCCCAAGGCGAAGAAGATACTCTCACCAGCAGATAAGGATGTCCTGGAGCAGTATGGGGCAGCCGTCGTGGAGGCTAGCTGGAATCGGATCGATGAAGTGCCTTTCGGGCGCATCGGTGGCAAATGCGAACGCCTACTTCCCTACCTCGTTGCTGCGAATCCGACGAACTATGGACGACCGTGGCGGTTGAATTGCGTAGAGGCTCTGGCGGCGTGTTTCTTCATTTGCGGACACGACGAGTGGGCGCAGGAGATATTAGCGAGTTTTGGGTATGGGGAGGCATTTTTGGAGATCAACGGGAGGTTGCTGAAGAGGTATGCGAGTTGCAAGGATGAGGACGAAATCAAGAAGGCGGAGGAGGTGTGGCTGGAGAAGATTGAAAGGGAATACGCGGATAGTAGACTGGAGAAGGAGACAGGAGAAGAGGATGTGTGGGCTGGTGGCAATATGAACCGGGCCATTGTAGATGAGTCTGATGACGACGATGACGATGGTGATGAGGAAGGAGAGGAAGAGGAAGAAGAAGGACCTGATCCAAGGAACCCATATGATCTCCCCGAATCCGACTCAGATGAGGAGGAGATGGCGGAACTAAGGCGGCGCGTTCTGGCTTCAAAACCTTTTGCGAATCCAGCACCTACAAGTGATGATGCTGATGAAAAGAAACAACCGGAGAGGATAGTGAGGGCCGAGCCACGGACCGAGCCACCGTCTAGGGATGATTCCGACGGCAAAAGTCAAGGAAACGAGGATGACGGAGAGGACGACGAGTTTGACAGTTTCATGAATGCGCAGCCGACGACCGACCGGACGGGGATCAATGCAAAACAAAGATTGAAAGGTCAGGGCGCGAAGGTTTCTGCCACTTTCACGAGCGCTGCGTTGAAAGCGCCGAGCCGACGCAGTTAGGAATGAGGTACTATATGTAAGACAAAAATGATCTACCACTTAACCAGTCGGATCTGGGGCCTGGCCTGGATATCCCACTTGCAAGCGGAATGGAGGCTCCGCTTCCTCCGGTGTGCGGTACCAGCCTTTTGTCACTGATTCCATGGCATCTGCGTCTGACTTGGTCAATCCATCTTCTCCGCCCCATCGTGGTGGACTCTCNAGTGGGGGGGGGGGGGGGCGGGNGGCGGGGGGGGGGGGGGGGGGGGGGGGGGGGGGGGGGGGGGGGGGGGGGGGGGGGGGGGGGGGGGGGGGGGGGGGGG